>JARSSU010043949.1:0-58637 GCA_029619165.1 Eurosta solidaginis
CATTCGCGAGGGCATAAACGATTAGCTACAACTTAAATTGTAAAATAATTGAAAAAAAACGTTTCGAATTCCAGAATTCGGCACTATACCTTTGCGTCCGTTCCCTTCCTTTCCTTTTATCTCCTATTCTCCTTTTTCTTTGTTTTACTTTCCTTTTCTCTCCTTCACCTTCCTTTCATTTCTGTTACTTTCGTTTGGTCTCGTTTGCATTCACAGAACTCTAAAGTTGCTCGTTTTCCGAAGGCACAGTGGAGTATTTCCGATCCACTCAACAGTGTAGATTTTACCGTTTAGATTTTATCGTCAATAAAGCATATTCATACTATCCTGAGGATGACATCAGAGTGAAGTCGAAATATCGACCAAATTAAAAAGTTCATACATAATTAAACATTGTGTTTTACTTAGCGGCATCAAGTTCGTCAAACCTATTACAATTTTTGTCCATCGCAAATAACTCTTGAATCAACTTCGCACACATTGTTGTTTCTGAAGTAACCGTTTTAACAAGAAAGTGCATAAAATGTCACAGCTTTGTTAAAAAAAAATTCCAAAACAAAAAAATCATCACTTTCTACCAAGTCTTCACATCCACTTTTTCAAGGTTTTACATCCAAATCTTAAGTTGAAGTACAGACGTCCCAATCCATTTGAGAGAAATCAAAAGGAGACAAGAGTTGCATATGATCGAAGCGCGTTGCTGCAAAGTTTCTCAGAACATGTGCAACGTGACGTTAGACTCAAAAAGCTGCTTATATCTCTAGGAGCGAGGACTGAGGGCATACTAACTTAACTGGACACTGCCTTCTGGCGTCACATAGTTATAAGTGAGGCCTCGTCAGTAACAGCAGATGTAGGAAGTGCGGGTTGGAGGAGGAAACGGTTAAGCACATTCTGTGTTCATGTCCTGCACTCTCGAGGTCAAGGCTCCAGCTACTAGGAACGGTGGAGTTTCCACATCTCGCGGCAGCAATTAAGCTAGGCCCTGGAAAACTTCTAGCATTTGCCAAGTGGACGGAATTATTCTAACATATATAAGTTCTGGTACCTAATTAGGGGTTTTCCGTTTGCTCGTCAAACTAATTTTGGCAACACCATGGACACAATCAGTCTATGTGAGACCACCAGTGACCGGCCAGTTCAACCTAACCAAACATGCTAAAAAAAAGAACCGTGTATGACGTATTGTGTTTTTAGAGGCAAGTGGCTTTTCAATCCTTTTTTCACATTATCAGTACGTGCCTCCAGTACGTGACACTGCCTTATTTAAAAGCTTGCGTAATCCCCCAATCGGTAAACCCCTTTTTCTTAAATTATTTACATTTTCAATAAATTAACGCTGAGAGCTCACTTAAATTTTAATGAATACTTTCAAGTATTTTGTACATTATTGAAGTTGTTGTACCTTCCTTGCATCTGAATTAGTTATCAATATCAATGTTAAATGTTGAGAACGTACAACCAAGCACGCGCTAATAACAATTAAAAACAAGTAAGGAGGCTAAGTTCGGGATGTAACCGAACATTACATACTCAGTTGAGAGCTGTGGAGACAAAGTAAGGGAAAATCACCATGTTGTAAAAAGAACCTAGGGTAACCCTGGAATATGTTTGTATGACATGTGTGTCAAATGGAAGGTATTAAAGAGTATTTTAAGAGGAAGTGGGCCATAGTTCTATAGATGGACGCCATTTAGGGATATCGCCATAAAGGTGGACCAGGCCTGACTCTAGAGTTTGTTTGTACGATATGGGTATCAAATGAAATATGTTAATGATAATTTTAAAAGGGAGTGGGCCTATGTTCTATAGGTGGACGCCTTTTCGAGATATCGCCATAAAGGTGGACCAGGGGTGACTCTAGAATTTGTTTGTACGATATGAGTATCAAATGAAAGGTGTAATGAGTATTTTAAGAGGGCGTGGGCCTTAGTTCTATATGTGGACGCCTTTTCGAGATATCGCCATAAAGGTGGACCAGGGGTGACTCTAGAATTTGTTTGTACTATATGGGTATCAAATGAAAGGTGTTAATGAGTATTTTAAAAGGGAGTGGGCCTTAGTTCTATAGGTGGGCGTGGTCCTTAACCAATTTCGTAAATTTTCTTCAAAGCATTTTTTATAGTAAATGCAAACTCTGCCGAAGTTTGTTACGATAGGTTTAACGATTTTTGATTTATGATTAATAATATTTGTGCGGTGCTACGTCCATTTAAAAATTATTTTCAAATTTTATCAAGAGTCTCAATATCAGTCCACACGTCAAATTTCAACATTCTAGGTGTATTATTTACTAAATAATCAGGTTTTTTGTGTTTTCCAAGATGTTATATATATAAAAGTGGGCGTGGTTATCATCCCATTTCGCTCATTTTCAATACCAATCTATTATGGGTCGAGATAAGCTCGTGTACCAAATTTGGTGAAGATATCTCAATATTTACTCAAGTTATCGTGTTAACGGACGGATGGACATGGCCCAATCAAATTTTTTTTCGACACTGATGATTTTGATATATGGAAGTCTATATCTATCTCGATTCCTTTATACCTGTACAACCTGCAAAGCACGCTGAGTATAAAAATAGGTAGGCACTTTGTGTGAGGGTGCAAAGATTCACGTTTTTTGTGCTCTGCATGAAATAGCTGTGACCATGAATCGCTTATCTCAACAATATATGACGTAAACGTAAGCATTTGGTGAAATTTGAAGGCGCTAGCTATTAAAATGTGGCAGTAATTACGAAAAGTTTCTTACCTGAACAATCGGTTGTTGGGAATATATGCTATATATACGACAGATCTTACCCATTTTTTCAGACAACAATATGTGCAATATACGAAATCATATGGTGAAGTTTGAAGCATCAATTTGATAAATTGAGGAAGATATGACAAAAATCCTCTTTTCTGAAAAATCGGTTGTATGGGGGATATATGCTATAGTGGTCCGATCCTGCCCGTTCCGACAAATGTCGAACACCTAAATATACCCGCTCACCAAATTTTATCAAGATATCTCAAAAATTTAGGGACTAGTTTGCATACAAACAGACGGACGGGCATGGCTAAATCAACTCAACTCTTCATCCTGATCATTTCGGTATACTTATTGGTGGGTCTATCTATTTTCCTTTAAGGACTTACAATTTTGAGATTCGTGACAAAGTTAATATACCATTTCATTTTCATGAAAGGTATACAAATTGTTTTTTAAGAAAGTTTATTGTTTTTAATTTCGCTCATGACCAAAGACGTTTAAAAGTGATATGAACTCATAAATCTTGTGTTTTTGCTATAAAAATCAATTGCTTGGCACAAAACAAAAACTATTTTAAGAAGTTGCCTGAAGCCAAATTAAATAAATCCATTACTTGGAAACATGGTTCCTAGCGAAAAAGTTCCGATGTATTCGACGAATATTTATCACAAATAATTTTTATTATACCTTTTTTATAGCTCACAAAACGACTTTCGGACTTTCACAGGATATCATCCATGTCATGTACAACACAATCATACTACCGATATTAACATATGGAATCACAACGGCAGTTTATGCTTCCCAGATGCAGAACATGAGATGTTCTTCAAGGGAGGAATTGGAGGAAGGCCTACACAATGGTAAGGGCATTACAATCTACACAGACGGCTCGAAAATGGAAAAGGGAACTGGAGCCGGAATTTACTCGAAGCATGTGCAGCAAAATCAATCTTCCCAATATACTGGCACATGCAGTGTCTTCCAGGTAGAGGTCTAGAGAGAGCAGTCAGACTGCTCCAAGAGAGTACGGTTCCAGACATCAACTTAACGATATTTGTCGACATCCAGGCAGACATTAAAGGTATTAGAATCCAACGTGATTATGCAACCTAAATGCCTCCCTTTACTGGGTCCCGGGGCACAGCGATATTAAAGGTATTTGAATTTGCAGATGAGATGGCCAGGAAAGATTCCGTAATGGCATAAGCCAAGCGTACGGCTCCATACGACCACCGCTGGGTTATCTGCCTAGGAAAATCGAGGAATATGAGAAGAGAGCAACGGACTTACTGTGACCAACCGGGATGATTGCAAGGTCTCAAAGTCCTTATAGCCATGTGTGGATAGGAAAAGAACTAGCTTCCTTCCCCAGCTTAACAAATCTGCAGTGAGAATATGTACTTACGGTTGTCATCACAGGTCATTGCGTTATTGCATCAATGCCCCGACGGTGGCGCTTACCAACAAACTACCTCTGCGGAAGCTGTCAGGATGAGAGGAAAAATGTGTCGATTCATCACTTTCTTTGGCGATGTCCAGCACTGCAAACGAGACGACTCAGATTTCTATGCGCACGGTTTTTTCACAGTCTCGCAGAGTTTGGGAAGGTGGATCTTTCACTCCTACTTAAGTTCACCAGAGAAAGCAAGTACAGGCATACCATTTCAGTTCAGTTCAATTTCAAATAAATTCACATTCTGTATTCGCTTCTTGTAATTAGTTATCCAGTTGTTTAATATGATTGGTTGTCATGGCCAAATTTTTTAAAATCATCTGTTGCAATATATTTAAGCAGTGTCGATACTAGAAATCAGCCTTTTATGTGTAAGAAATCAGAAACTTTGAGTCCAAGATGTATGTTTTGCACAGACGTTGCAAGCCTTGCTAGTCACATTGTCCTCATTTTTTCAATGCATTAATTGGTTGCGTATGGCCCATTCCACGTGAAGGGGTGTTGCATTTAAGGTAAGTGACTGCAAAAGAGACAAAACAATAAACAAAAAGTAAGACACGAGTGACGTTGTTGTTCTTGTTGTTGTAGTGATAAGGTTGCTCCCCGAAGGCTTTGGGGAGTGTTATCGATGTGATGGTCCTTTGCCGGATAAAGATCCGGTACGCTCCGGTAACACAGCTCCATTAAGGTGCTAGCCCGACCATCTCGGGAACGATTTATATGGCCACATTAAACCTTCAGTCCATCCTTCCCTCCCGGGTCGCCAGAGCCTCGTCTCTTAGTGAAACGGGACTCGCCGCTCGAAGATGAGGTTGACAATTGGGTTTGGAAAAGCTATATATGGCGCTGGCAACTTGAAAAGGCGGCCACCGTGGTGCGATGGTAGCGTGCTCCGCCTATCACACCGTATGCCCTGGGTTCAACTCCCGGGCAAAGCAACATCAAATTTTAGAAATAAGATTTTTCAATTAGAAGAAAATTTTTCTAAGCGGGGTCGCCCCTCGGCAGTGTCTGGCAAGCGCTCCGATTGTATTTCTGCCATGAAAAGCTCTCAGTGAAAAACTCATCTGCCTTGCAGATGCCGTTCGGAGTCGGCATAAAACATGTAGGTCCCGTCCGGCCAATTTGTAGGGAAAAATCAAGAGGAGCACGACGCAAATTGGAAGAGAAGCTCGGCCTTAGATCTCTTCGGAGGTTATCGCGCCTTACATTTATTTTTTTTAACTTGAAAGGTTGCCCTTCAATCTGGTATTTTAGTCGCCTCTTACGACAGGCATACCTACCGCGGATATATTGTAACCCCCTAACTCGCTGTGGTACGACCCTTTTAAAAATCTTTATATAAAGGTGGGCGTTGTCCTTAACCGATTTCTTCGAAGCATTACTCAAGTTATCGTGTTAACGGATACGAGTGACGTCGCAGCCGCCTGTACGGAAAATCTCTAGTTCAAAACTGGTGCGCTTCATGTGCATTGAGAACCACAACTAGGTCGGCCTCTATCTATATAACAATTTTTCAACTGACGAAATGGTGATGACCAACGTGGCGAAAATTGTCCCCGCTGAATTACCTTTTTTGTAGTTCCGAACTCAATAAAAGCGTCTCTTTTAGAACTACTTGGTTTATTGGTACTATTTCAGCAGTTTCGAACTAATGAACAAATTTACAGTTTAGAGCTTAGTAGTTATGTTTTTGGTACTACTTCGTTGGCTCTGATAATCTGGATTCTACCTTAAAAAAGTAACAAAAGCAATAAGAGCTTTTTTTGCCTTTACTCGACTCTATGGCAAAACATGGGGGCTATCTCGAAAAATGGTCAACTGGACCACGCAAAGACCAGCAATACCATAATTAAGAAAACTATATCGACTAGTTTGTATTGGCATAACGGGTGCGATGAGAACGTCCCCTGCTGATGCACTTAGTGCCTGGGTACCTTAGTACCTTCCCATTCTAATAGCGATAGAGGCAACAATTGCTGTACTAAGACTTCAAAATATCTCTGGGCTAAATAGCGGAAACATCGCAGGGCGTATGAAGGTAATAAGAATCTAACGGAATTTTTGAGGTGTCCTTTGTGGACAAAACTCCATGGGAAACAGGGAATTCATATACTGACCCTGACTCAGAGGTCTGATTTATGGATCTATCAAAATTTGATGACGGAAAAACGGAGCTGGCTGGAACTTCAAGAAACCGAAACCAATGTGATGATTCTCCATTGTTTTTTCAGGCAGACATCCATGCGATAGAAGTTTGCTGTAGAGACTGTGCTTATACTCGAGCAGTATCCTCATTATGTCAGACAGCCTTGAAGTCTTACACAATCACTTCTCATCTAGTGAATGAATGCAGTGGAGTCCTAAATGATCTGGGAACCAAAATCAAGATTTTGTAAGAATGGGTTCCCGGGCATCAGGGACTTGAAGGTAATGAAAAGGAAACTACCAAGCCAGGACTATGGAAGCGGTTTATGGTTCAGAGCCCTTCTGTGGACGTACAAGGCACACACTAGGGAAACCATTAGTAACTGGAAAAAAGCAGTTCAGACAATACTGGATTGAATGCCCAGTGCCGAGGCAGGCCAAATTTTTTATACTTCCAGCAATGAGGGTATCAGTCGAACTCGTTAAATAAGCAGAGATTACCTACGAACTCTCACGGGTACTACACGGGACACTATAGTCTACGATATCACCCAAGTAAGTGCAATCTATCTGATACAGGAACCTGTCGCTTTCTGAGCTGGATGATGAAACGCCGGTGGAGGTGCTCTTAATCCCTTAGTGACATGGACTCAAAATCCTCAAGAGGTACTTAAAAACTATAAAAGACTCCATATGCAGTAATAGGCCGCGTGGTCAAGCACAATAGTGCTCAATCGCCTACTCAGTTCAAAGAACACCTGCCTGGCGCTTTGATTGTTGGATTTGTAGGCTGACATTAGTTTCCTTATTAATGCTTGTTTCTAAGGAAAACATAATGCACAGGCGCCCGAGCACAAGTTTATCTAATATCTGTTTTGTTTTCTGTAAAAATGCCTCCCTCATGAACAAGGTCACCTGGCGCTATTGAAACGGCCATTTTTGTAGGTAATGATCAGGGCTGTTCAAAAATTGTTATATGGAAGTGCAAATCACGATACATACAAATAAAAAACAAGTAAGGAAGGCTAAGTTCGGGTGTAACCGAACATTACATACTCAGTTGAGAGCTATGGATACAAAATAAGGGAAAATCACCATGTAGGAAAATGAAACTAGGGTAACCCTGGAATGTGTTTGTATGACATGTGTATCAAATGGAAGGTATTAAAGAGTATTTTAATAGGGAGTCGGCCATAGTTCTATAGGTGGACGCCATTTAAGGATATCGCCATAAAGGTGGACCAGGGCTGACTCTAGAATGCGTTTGTACAATATGGGTATCAAACGAAAGGTGTTGATGAGTATTTTAAAAGGGAGTGGGGCCTTCGTTCTATGGGTGGACGCCTTTTCGAGATATCGCAATAATGGTGGACCAGGGGTGAGACTAAAATTTTTTTTGTAAGATATGGGTATCAAATGAAAGGTGTTAATGAGGGTTTTAAAAGGGAGTGGCCCTTAGTTGTATATGTGAAGGCGTTTTCGAGATATCGACCAAAATGTTGACCAGGGTGACCCAGAACATCATCTGTTGCGTACCGCTAATTTATTTATATATGTACACCACGGACAGTATTCCTGCCAAGATTCCAAGGGCTTTTGATTTCGCCCTGCAGAACTTTCTCATTTTCTTCTACTTAATATGGTAGGTGTCACACCCATTTTACAAAGTTTTTTTCTAAAGTTAAATTTTGCGTCAATAAACCAATCCAATCACCACGTTTCATCCCTTTTTTCGTATTTGTTATAGAATTATATTTTCGATATCGAAAAAGTGGGCGTGGTCATAGTCGGATTTCGGCCATTTTTTATACCAATACAAAGTGAGTTCAGATAAGTACGTGGACTGAGTTTAGTAAAGATATATCGATTTTTGCTCAATTTATCGTGTTAACGGCCGAGCGGAAGGACAGACGGTCAACTGTGTATAAAAACTGGGTGTGGCTTCAACCGATTTCGCCCTTTTTCACAGAAAATAGTTATCGTCCTAGAATCTAAGCCCCTACCAAAGTTCACAAGGATTGGTACATTTGTGTTCGACTTATGGCATTAAAAGTATCCTAGACAAATTAAATGAAAAAGGGCGGAGCCACGCCCATTTTGAAATTTTCTTTTATTTTTGTATTTTGTTGCACCATATCATTACTGGGGTTGAATGTTGACATAATTTACTTATATACTGTAAAGATATTAAATTTTTTGTTAAAATTCGACTTAAAAAAAATTTTTTTTAAAAGTGGGCGTGGTCGTTCTCCGATTTTGCTAATTTTTATTAAGCATAGTAATTGGAGTAACGTTACTGCCAAATTTCATTATGATATCTTCAACGACTGCCAAATTACAGCTTGCAAAACTTTTAAATTACCTTCTTTCAAAAGTGGGCGGTGCCACGCCCATTGTCCAAAATTTTACTAATTTTCTATTCTGCTTTATAAGTTCAACTCACCTACCAAGTTTCATCACTTTATCTGTCTTTGGTAATGAATTATCGCACTTTTTGTGTTTTTCGAAATTTTCGACATCGAAAAAGTGGGGATGCTAATGGTCCAATTTCGTTCATTTTAAATAGCGATCTGAGATGAGTGCTCAGGAACCTACATACCAAATTTCATCAAGATACCTCAAAATTTACTAAAGTTATCGTGTTAACGGACGGACGGACATGGCTCAATCAAATCTTTTTTCGATCCTGATGATTTTGATATATGGAAGTCTATATCTATCTCGATTCCTTTATACTTGTACAACCAACCGTTATCCAATCAAAGTTAATATACTCTGTGAGCTTCGCTCAACTGAGTATAATTATATTTACACTGAAACTTTTAAATTGAAAAAAAAATATATATATATATATATTATTTTAAATGTTTAAATAATTTTGATGATCCACTTAATGAATAAATTTTGAATTCAAATTTTTCTCAGTGCTACAATATTTTTATACTCAGCTGAGCAGAGCTCATAGAATATATTAATTTTGTTCGTATAACGGTAATCCGTAACGGCATAAACTAATCGAGCTAGATATAGACTTCTTTATATCAAAATGATCTGGGCGAAAAAAGAAATTCAATTAGCCATGTCCGTCCGTCCGTCCGTAAACACGATAACTTGAGTTAATTTTGAGGTATCTTGATGAAGTTTACTATGTAAGTTCCTGGGTACTCATCTCAAATCGCTATTTAAAATGAAAGAAATCGGACTATAACCACGCCTACTTTTTCGATATTGGAAATTCGAAAAACTGAAAAAGTGCGATAATTCATTACCGAAGACGGATAAAGCGATGAAACTTGTTAGGTGGGTGGGGACTTTATGACGCAGAATAGAAAATTAGTAAAATTTTGAACAATGGGCGTGGCATCGCCCCCTTTTAAAGGAAGGTAATTTAAAAGTTTTGCTGTAATTTGGCAGCTGAGTATGTAATGTTCGGTTACACCGGACTTAGCCTTCCTTACTTGTTGAACAATTTTTTGTTGTCAATTTGTTAGTGCTTTCAATATCATATCGAAGTGCCTTGGTTTCATATGGAAGGGCTTTTTCTTTACACTTTCATACGAAATTCAGGCACTTTCATATGAATCGAATTTATATGTGACGGCATATGAGAGTGCTATGAAATTGTTTTTTTTTATATTCAAAGTGTGAGTTTGTATCTGTGCCTATTCCTCAGGGCAAACCAAAAACAAAAGTGCATTTAAGTGTATAGGGGTTGAGCAGCTCTGATTAGTAACGATACTCCTTTTGTTATTCAGTGGAAAATATTTTGTGGAGGCAAGACACAAAATCGCGGGAGAGCTGAGAAGATCCAACAGGGATCCACTGTTTTCAGAAAAGAAAACCCTATTAGTTTATTCAATATCGACACTTCGGAATTTGCCAAATAGGTAGCCATATAGTACACTCAATAAATAAGCAAATTTATAAAAAGCTACACTTCTTCAACTTGATAGTTGACAAATTACCACATTGGTTCCCTTAATTGAGAAATAGAGTCCTCAATTGTCACTTGACATATTCATGTATTCTGTTGTTTAGCAATTTTATATCAATTGAAATTAATAGCGCCGCCAGTATAATACATTTACATATGTATGTACATAAGAGTGGGTCGATTTGTATGGACGAAAGTTAACCGATATCGCGCCATTGGTTTTTCGATAGGATTTGGGCTCAGGAAAAAAAGTTCCACTACGCATACCCAAAAAAATAATTTTCGAGCCTGCGAAATTTAATTTTTTTACCTTTTTTTTGACCTACTAAAAAAACTTTCATAAGTATACCCTGTCCGACCCGAAAATGTCCGCTAATAATTTTTTCAATTAAGAAAAAATTTATCATAACAATAATAATGATAAAATAATTATTGTTAGGCCTTGAGCTCGAGTCGAACCCGCAATCTTACAAATCAGTAGGCCGATATAACAACAAAAATTGTCCGCTAAAAACGTTGGTAATAACAGTTTTGAAAAAAAAATATATTTCGCGTATACATGAAAATTTTACACATAAATGAAAATTTTTTTAGTAGGTCATGAAAAAAACCTTAAAACAAAGTCGAAAAAAGTCAAAAAAATGAAATTTGGCAGGATCGAAAACATTTTTTTTGGGTATGCGTAGTGGAACTTTTTTTCCTGAGCTCAAATCCTATCGAAAAATCGATGGCGCAATATAGGTTAATAAATCGACCCAGTCTAATGTACATACAGACATGTATGCCATAACCTCTAGATACTTGAGTGAATATATATGTTTGCGAATATATTTTTATTCTCACAGGTTGGCTTTAGATTCATATTCGCATCAACATCAGCCAATACAGTTATATGTAGGCAGTACAAGTGTTATTGGCTCGTGGCATAATTCAATCGAATATTCCTAACTATTCCACACCCATATACGAGACTAGTTGAATAGGGCTTCATTTGAAATAAATCTATTCACATACCATTAAAACTTCAATATAATTGACCAAGAGATTAAAAATTATACAAATGTACCGGCGAGTCATCCTCCAGCTAACGAAAGCGAAAAATTTGTGTATCGGATGTCTTTAACATCCTCAGGTGACATCGTAAACTATAGTGTCCCGTATAGTACCCAGCAAGAGTTCGCAGGTAATCTCTGGCTAATTAATGAGTTTGACTGATATTCTCGTTGCTGGAAGTATAAACAATTTGGCCTGCTCTTCCTCGGGCATTCAATCCAGTGTTGTCTGAACTGCTCATAGTTACTAATGATTTCCCTAGTGTGTGCAATGTTAGTCCACAGAAGAGCTCTGGACCATAGAATGCTTCTATAGAAGCCCTGTTGGCTTGGTAGTCTGCCTGTTTGTTAATTTCATGTCCCCTGATGCCCGGGAACCCATCCTAACAAAATCGGGTTTTTGGTTCCAAGATAATTTGAATTCATGCACTAACTAAGAAGTAATTACGCAAAACTGCAAGGCAGTTGCTTGGCTGTCTGACAAACTTTTATTTCCTATTGGTATCGATTTCCTGAAGCTTGGTCCATTGATCCCGACCCCCCTTTTCCGTCATCAAATTTTTATCTATCCGTTAACCAGATCTCTGAGTAAGGGTCAGTATATGGGTCCCTTTTTTCCCAAGAGTTCTGTCCACAATGGACCCCTCAAAATTCCTTGAGCACTTCTGAGCGTTGCAATTAGGGGATTTTCTATGAATTTTCCTATTACCCTTTATACTCTGTCGTGTTTCCGCTCTTTAGCTCAGAGATAAATTGAAGTTTTATGGCTTGGTTTCCTAGAAAGCGATGCCGCTACCTAGCATACGTTGTCAAAAATGTTGCAATGTTAAAGTAATAAGGTGGAAACTAAGAAGTCGGTGAAGCTCGCAGTTACGGACGTCATGGCGGTAGAAACTCGTTCATCAACGTTTTCTCCCACCGCTATATTCAAAGCAGGCGCCGTGGTGTGCTGGTAGCGTGCTCCGCCTACCATACCGAAGATCTTCGGTTCACGCCCCGGGAAAAGCAATATCAAAATTTTATAAACAGGTTTTTTCAATTAGAAGAAAATTTTTCTAAGCGGGGTCGCCCATCGGCAGTGAACAGTGAACAGCTTCTCAGTGAAAACTCATCTGCCTTGTAGATGCCGTTCGGAGTCGACGTAAAACAAGTAGGTCTCGTCTCACCAATTTGTAGGAAAAATTCAAAGGAACACGACGAAAATTGGAAGAGAGAAGCTCGGCCTATAATTTCTTCCGAGGATATTGTGCCTTACATTTATTTTTTTTTATACCCAAAGCAGTGAACATTTTGTGAGATAATTGAAAATTTTTCATAAATCTTGTAACGAATTTAGGGAAATTCCGCTTATTCGAAACCTTCTACTAACGTTCGAATCGCTGAACTGTCGAATAAATAACTCCAATATTCCGTATTGTAAACTGATCTTTATTTAGACTAATTTGAGAGTAGTACTTCACAATTATTACTCAGCTTGCGCTGCTTTTATACTCCCCGTGTCTCGTCCGCATATTTCTCCAGAGGTCTAGACGTTTCACCTTCTAGATCTCTTATATCTCATGCTTGGTTACGAGCTATATACGTGTATATTTGTAGTTTATAGCCACATGCATGTGTATGTGTGAGTAACTACTTCGGCTGATGACTACATGTGTGTGTGAGAGATATCTCTTCGTCGCCTTCTACATAAGTGTTGCTAGCTTTAATTTGGACATGTATATAACAGTGGCTGCTTCATGTTTTTGTTGTTGCGTGATTATTTACTAACAGCCGAGTGATGTCAACATTCGCCCCAATATAAACAACATTTTGGACTTTTATTCTTTTGAATAAGTTTTTTCTCATATGCCCTTATGAAAAATAACAAATGCCGAAAAAGCCATAAAAAAATTGCAAAATTTTGCGGATCGTTTACCGTAAATGTTCGATGTTTGTAATAAAGCGGTGCCGTTGAAAACGGTGAATAAACAAGCCGCTCTTTGGCGGTCGTAATATAGCGGTACCGCTTTCGGAGGAAACCATTTTGGGAGATAGCCCCCATGTTTTGCAATGGAGTAGTGTGCAGGGGAAGAAAGTTAGTTTGTCCCCAGCCTCAATGATTCCAAGATTTTGAATGCAACTCTTGAGAGAATACTCTATATTTAGACTTTGTAGGTTACCTGGAATCGTCTTTGCGTCTCTAGAAACCATCTTCATTTTATTAGCTGACCTTTCTATGAAACAGTCGAACATTAATTTTATTTATAGTTTCCAAAGATTTTGGCACTGCGTATAAATAATATCGTAAACGTAAAAATAAGGTGCTGACAAAAAAGTAAACAAAAAATGTTAATAAATATTACTTCGAACTACTAGAAAAAGCTCGACATGCTCGACAAGTTTTGAGTAAAGAGCAGTGAGCAGTTATGCGAGTACTCGTTGCTCGAATACCCGGGCTGCTTGAAAATATTCGAATAAAATCAAGAGCTCTACATTAAATGGTGTGGAAACTTTTCATTTATCATAATAAGAAATGTCAAAGAAATTTAAGAAAATACTTCGAAAATTTATATGTCTGTATCTTTCTTCATTTTCAATAATGGGTTTCTTGAATATTTTGTTTACTAATATACACAAAAGTATTTGCTAAAAAGCCGCAGTAAATTATGTGTTCAAAAGTCTGCCATTGAAACCAATTCATAAAATTTCGTCTGAGATATTCCACTTTGACTACGTCAAAACCTCAAATATTTGTACTGCTACGAACGATTCCAAAAGCTCATTATAATAAAAAGAAAAAAAGTATTTGTACTATGTTTTTATTGTGTTTTTGGTGCTTTTATATGAAATCGTTGAAAACAAAACCTAAACTTAACAAAATTTCAGCAACAGGTGGATTTGTTTTTTTATACTCAGTTGAGCAGAGCTCACAGAGTATATTAAGTTTGATTGGATAACGGTTGGTTGTACATATATAAAGGAATCGAGATAGATATAGACTTCCATATATCAAAATAATCAGGATCGAAAAAAAATTTGATTGAGCCATGTCCGTCCGTCCGTCCGTCCGTCCGTTAACACGATAACTTGAGTAAATTTTGAGGTATCTTGATGAAATTTGGTATGTAGGTTCCTGAGCACTCATCTCAGATCGCTATTTAAAATGAACGATATCGGACTATAACCACGCCCACTTTTTCGATATCGAAAATTTCGAAAAACCGAAAAAGTGCGATAATTCATTACAAAAGACAGCTAAAGCGACGAAACTTGGTAGATGAGTTGAACTTATCACGCAGAATAGAAAATTAGTAAAATTTTGGACAATGGGCGTGGCACCGCCCACTTTTAAAAGAAGGTAATTTAAAAGTTTTGCAAGCTGTAATTTGGCAGTCGTTGAAGATATCATGATGAAATTTGGCAGGAACGTTACTCCTATTACTATATGTACGCTTAATAAAAATTAGCAAAATCGGAGAAGGATCACGCCCACTTTTAAAAAAAAATTTTTTTAAAGTAAAATTTTTACAAAAAATTTAATATCTTTACAGTATATAAGTAAATTATGTCAACATTCAACTCCAGTAATGATATGGTGCAACCAAATACAAAAATAAAAGAAAATTTCAAAATGGGACGTGGCTCCGCCCTTTTTCATTTAATTTGTCTAGGATACTTTTAACGCCATAAGTCGAACAAAAATTAACCAATCCTTTTGAAATTTGGTAGGGGCATAGATTTTATGACGATAACTGTTTTCTGTGAAAATGGGCGAAATCGGTTGATGCCACGCCCAGTTTTTATACACAGTCGTCCGTCTGTCCTTCCGCATGGCCGTTAACACGATAACTTGAGCAAAAATTGACATATCTTTAATGAACTTAGTTCGCGTGCTTACTTGAACTCACTTTATCTTGGTATGAAAAATGAACGAAATCCGACTATGACCACGCCCACTTTTTCGATATCGAAAATTACGAAAAAAGAAAAAAATGCCATAATTCTATACCAAATACGAAAAAAGGGATGAAACATGGTAAGGTAATTGGATTGTTTTATTGACGCGAAATATAACTTAAGAAAAAACTTTATAAAATGGTTGTGACACCTACCATATTAAGTAGAAGAAAATGAAAAAGTTCTGCAGGGCGAAATAAAAACCCTTAAAATCTTGGCAGGTATTACATATTTTAAATAAATTAGCGGTATCCAACAGATGATGTTCTGGGTCACCCTGGTCTACATTTTGGTCGATATCTGGAAAACGCCTTCATACCACTCCCTTTTAAAACTCTCATTAATACCTTTAATTTGATACCTATATCGTACAAACTGATTCTAGAGTCACCCCTGGTCCACCTTTATGGCGATATCTCGAAAAGGCGTCCACCTATAGAACTAAGCCCCACGCTCTTTTAAAATACTCATTAACACTTTTCATTTGATACCCATATCGTACAAACATATTCTAAAGTCACCCCTGGTCCACCTTTATGGCGATATCTCGAAAAGGCGAACACCTATAGAACGAAGGCTCACTCCCTTTTAAAAATACTCATTAGCACCTTTCATTTGATACCCATATCGTACAAACAAAGTCTAGAGTCCCCCTGGTCCACCTTTATTACGATACCTCGAAAAGACGTCCACCTATAGAACTAGGGCGCACTCCCTTTTAAAATACTCATTAACTCCTTTCGTTTGATACCCATATTGCACAAACGAATTCTAGAGTCACCCCTGGCCCACCTTTATGGCGATATCTCGAAACGGCGTCCACATATGGAACTAAGGATTACTCCCTTTTAAAATACTCATTAACACCTTTATTTTGATACTCAACCACCACTCCCTTTTAAAACTCTCATTAATACCTTTAATTTGATACCCATATCGTACAAACACATTCTAGAGTCACCCCTGGTCCACCTTTATGGCGATATTTCGAAACGGCGTCCACCTATAGAACTAAGGCCCACTTCCTTTTAAAATACTCATTAACACCTTTCGTTTGATGCCCATATTGTACAAACAAATTCTAGGGTCACGCCTGGTCCACCTTTATGGCGATATCTCGAAACGGCGTCCGCCTATGGAACTAAGGATTACTCACTTTTAAAATACTCATTAACACCTTTCTTTTGATACCCATATTGTACAAACAAATTCTAGGGTCACCCCTGGTCCACCTTTATGGCGATATCTCGAAATGGCGTCCACCTGTACAACAACCACCACTCCCTTTCAAAACCCTCATTAATACCTTTAATTTGATACCCATATCGTACAAACACATTCTAGAGTCACCACTGGTCCACCTTTATGGCGATATTCGAAACGGCGTCCACCTATAGAACTAAGGCCCACTCCCTTTTAAAATACTCATTAACACCTTTCGTTTGATACCCATATTGTACAAACAAATTCTAGGGTCACCCCTGGTCTACCTTTATGGCGATATCTCGAAACGGCGTCCACCTATGGAACTAAGGATTACTCCCTTTTAAAATACTCATTAGCACCTTTCATTTGATACCCATAACGTACAAACGCATTCTAGAGTCAACCCTGATCCACCTTTATGGCTATATCCCTAAATGGCGTCCACCTATAGAACTATGGCCCACTCCCTCATAAAATAATCTTTAATGCCTTTCATTTGATACACATGTCATACAAACACATTCCAGGGTTACCCTCGGTTCATTTTCCTACATGGTTATTTTCCCTTATGTTGCCACCATAGCTCTCAACTGAGTATGTAATGTTCGGTTACACCCGAACTTAACCTTCCTTACTTGTTTTTAATCTAAATTTATCCAGAGCTGGTTGTTTAATTTTATCATAAAATCAGTCCTAAATGTTAAGAAAAAATTGTTTCCAATACTGAGTGTTCCAATTTTTTCAAATTTAATTCTTTACTCTTTCGTTACAAATGCATCCTCACGTTTAAATTTTCCCATCTATGGTCTAGATTCAGTAAGTGCGAGTTTTAAAATGTACCTTTTTTTCATATAATTTGTGTTCGAGCAAAATGTACATTTCTCACATATATTAAATCCAGCCACAGTTCTCAGATTAACCATTGAGAAGTCTTAAAAGTGTCAACTGTGTAGTATTTGAATTTTGATCGGATTTGTCTAGGTACGAGAAATTATTTAACAATGTTATTATAAAGTTTCTGGGGTTCTGCTCTCCAACGGGAATAATTTGGCACAAAGCGTTTATTATCAGGTCTACGTTGAGCATTTGTAAAGTTATCGCTTTCAAAAATATTTCTGCCTTACTTCCAATAAAAATATTCCTTGGGTTAAGATGCTTCGTATCCTAAATTATGTACACTGAAATTTTTTAAATATCCAATATTTGGATATAATCATTGTACCTAAAATTACTCAAAATCTGATTTATATTGTAACGAATTTACTGCAAATCCTCTTATTCGCAACTTTCTACTAACGTTCGTATCGCTAAACTGTTGAATAAATAACTCCAATATTTAATAATGCAAAATGGCCTTTATTAAAGTACTTCACAATAACGCTGATAATTCACAACCAATAGCTTGCTTAAATGAAACTGATTTTCAAAATAATACTGCTATTGCTCGCCAGATAGCGTCTTAAATCCAACTGATTGTCGTGCCTCAACTGTTGCTGCTTTTATAGTGTTTGGTTTCCTCGTTGACATTTCTAGGCGGTTCTGTTCTAGAATTTACTAGTTAGTTATCAGCTATAAAATTACTCAGCTATAACTACGTTTTATAGCTTCTCATATGCGCGTGTACATATATGTGACTGATACTTGCACAAATCATTGCCTACTTTTGGGAGCATCTCAGATAAGATATATGCATGTGTTTGTGCTTCTCTCTCCGCTGTGTGTACCTACATATGTGTAGACATAATGATTGATTCGTTTATGTAGATCATAATGATTGATTTATGGATGTGCATACAAGTCACTGCTTAGCATCGGCTTAGAGATGATAGTATCCCTTAGTGTTGCTAATATTCGTCACACTGCCCTCCACCTAAGTCTGATCGTCCCGATCAGACAAATCTCTCGATCTAAACGCTGCCAGCCTTTCCAAATGAACCACTTTCATTTTGGTTCGTGGTTTGCCAATGGTTTGTATGCGGTACACTACATCGTTGATCCGTTTTACAACTTTGTATGGGCCTTCCCAATTACACTGCAATTTCGGGTGACAAACCTTTTTTCGTTGTGGGTTGTATAACAGCACCAAATCTCCTTCCTGAAACCCTTCCGAATTAATTGCTTTATCGTACCTCGCTTTCATCTTGTCACTCATAATCTTTGATCGTTGCCTTACAAGATCGTGTATCTCTCTCAGCTCTTCTTCCAAGACACCAGTGGATTTCTTGACATTTCTCTCCGCATCGGCATCTATCCCAAACTTCAAATCAGCTGGCAGTCGAATGTCATTGCCAAAAATTACCTTTGCGGGAGTTTGGCCCGTTGTCTCATGCACTGCCGATCGGTAAGCCATCAAGAATAATGTATATATGTGTATCCCACTCCTTATGGTACTTGTCTACTACTTTCCTTAAATGCTCCTCCAATGTTCTATTGAATCGTTCCACCATACCATCGGACTGAGGATGCAATGCAGTTGTCCGTGTTTTTCGAATTCCCAATGATTTACACATTTCCCGGAACACAGCTGATTCGAAATTCCTGCCTTGGTCAGAATGTAACTCCATTGGTACACCATACCTTGCAACCCAATTGTTTATAAACACTTCTGCTACTGTTTCCGCTTCTTGATTTGGGATTGGGTATACCTCTGGCCATTTGCTGAAATAATCCATAACCACCAGTACATATTTGTTTCCGCAGTTGCTATTAGGAAATGGACCTGCGACATCCATAGCGATCCTTTCAAATGACACACCTGAGTTATATTTCTTCATCTGGCCATGACTTCGGGTTTTGGGTCCTTTGGTTTTGCTGCAAACCTCGCAGTTCGCAATCCACTTAGTGACCGACTGACGGCAACCAACCCAATAGCATCTCTGTTTAATCTTCTCGAGCGTCTTCGTGATTCCAAGATGACCTCCGCTTGGACCATTATGCAGCTCGCTGAGCACGTCAGGAATCCTCTTTCTGGGGACAACTATCAGTTTCTTCTTGCATTGACCATCCTCACTCTCCCATACTCGATGCAAGCAACCGGATATCAATTCTAAACTGTTCCACTGTGCCCAATATGACTTCGCAATGGGACTCTCTGCTGACATCTCCTCTCTGCTTGGTCTTTCGTTTCGTTCGAGCCCTTGCATAACATGTGACAGATCTGTATCTTCTAGCTGACACTTTCTTAGTTGTTCCTTGTCCCATTCATCCGTACACGTTATAGTCATTAGCCGGACATCTATAATGTCTTCTTTAGCCTCGGCCTTTGAGCAGTGCTTGCATTCCAGACTACATGGTCTTCGTGACATTGCATCAGCATTTCCATGGGTACTACCTTTTCGATGCTCAATGGAAAAGTCATAGCTTTGTAGTCGCTCGATCCACCGTGCCAATTGTACTTCCGGATTACGGAACTGCAGAAGACATTTCAACGCCGCGTGATCTGTCCTGACGCGGAATCGTTGGCCGTAGAGGTATTTGTGAAAATGTTTAATGCACTCTACCAATGCCAACAGCTCTCTCCGGGTAACGCAGTAGTTCCTCTCTGGTTTTCCAATTGAATGGCTGTAATATGGAACTACCTTCTCCTGTCCATCGACCAGTTGTGACAAAACGCCTCCTATAGCATATACACTCGCATCTGTATCTAGAATAAATGTTGCTCCTGGAATCGGATATGCCAACATTGGGGCAGTGCACAAACGCTCCTTCAATGTTTGGAAAGCCACCTCTTGCTCCTTTTTCCATTCAAAAGCTTTATTTTTTCTTGTAAGCTCATGGAGGCTGTGGGCTACGCTGTAAAAGTTTGGTACAAATCGGCGGTAATATGTGCACAGCGCAAGGAAACTTCTAAATTCATGCAGCTTCAGTGGTCTTGGCCAATCCTTTACTGCCTCTATCTTTTCATTCGCAGTACAGATGCTTTCTGTCGTTACCTTATGACCCAAATAATTTACTTCCTTTTTAAACAGCGAACACTTTTTGGGACTTAGTTTCAGACCAGCACCAGCTATTCTTTGGAAAACCTCCTCCAAGTTCTTCAGATGTTCTTCGAAGTTCTTTCCCAATACGATGATGTCGTCTAGGTACACTAAGCATGTTTTCCAATATAGTCCTTTCAGTACCTGATCCATGAGTCTTTAAAAAGTAGCTTTTTTCTCTTTGTCTTCCTCTTTCACTTCCACTTGACAGTAGCCGCTTTTCAAGTCCAGTGTGGAAAACCATTTCGTACCAGGGAGCGGGTCCAGAGTGTCGTCACTTCTTGGCAATGGGCAGCTATCCTTTTTCGTAACGTCATTCAACTTCCGGTAGTCCACACAAAACCTCATTTTTCCATCCTTCTTCTTTACAAGTACTACCGGTGAGCTCCATGGACTAGCTGATGGTTCGATGACGCCGCTGTCGCTCATTTCTTGTATGATTTGACTCACAACTTCCCGCTTCTCAGTGGAACACTACGTGGAGCTTGACGGATCGGCCTCGCATCTCCAGTGTCAATTTGATGCTTCACAACGTTGGTGCGCCATGGCTTTGGAGCCATCTGGGTGGAATATGTTCGCGTATTTTAGGAGCAGTTGTTTTGCCTTGCTCTGATAGTCTTCCTCTAGTCCCTCCATGCCATGATGTCATCTGAAAGATCAATATTGCTAGTTGAAACCTCCTCCTGGAGCTGTTCACAATTGATTATTAATTCAGCCTCTTGGCATATGTGGTGACTTGATCGCAATGAATACTCTTACCGGGATAAGTCCATCTTGTTTTGTCATAGCCAAGGGTTTTTCCAACAAGTATATTGGTGTTGATTTGTTTGCTGCCTCGACAACCCACAATTTGTTTTTCCCACAATCTCCATCAACCTTTGCCCAGATGACTGCTTCGGATTTTGGTGGTATTTGCTGACTCTCTTCCACCAGCACTCGTGTACTGCTGTAGCCTCTCTCGTAGCCGAAATTAAGTGGCACATCCATGTTCTTATATCGCATCGTCTTGCTTTGCATATCGATCTTGGTGCCTTGGTCGATTAAGAAATCCACTCCAATTATGATTTCATCAACAATCTCTGCCACTATAAAATTGTGTAGTACCATGCCGTTCCCAATTGCTACTTCACATGCTACTTCTCCAATTATCTGGGTGTCCTCTCCCGTAGCTGTACGTAATCTTGCTCCAAGCAATGGTCTTATCTTCTTGTTGACTAAATCCGCTCGAATGATGGAATGAGATGCATCCGTATCTACAGTCAGTAAACGTTCCTTTCCATCCACATGTCCTCCGACAGTAAGATTGCTTGACCTTCTTCCAATTTGCGAGATAGAGATTATGGGGCATTCAATTGAGGGAGCCAGTTGTCGCCCCTTGCGGCTGACTCGCTTTAGTTTAACGATTGGGTGGATTTGGAGCTTTGCTCATCTCCTTCAGCTCTGCGTTTACGGCCACCCACATTGCTGGAACTGTTTGGATTGGTACTGCAATAACGTGCAATGTGCCCTGGCTCTCCACATGTAAAGCATTTGACGGCACCATCGTTTTTCTGCTGCGTTCCTTTTAGTGCTTCCAAAATTGTGTCTACCCACTCTGGTCTTTCCACTTCCACGCGATGAGCTTTGTATGCGGGCTTACTCAAAAGTGACGCTGTTTCTTGTGTCAGTGCATGGGATACCGTTTCTGCGAATGTGGGTTTTGGGTTTGCATATGTCGCTCGCTTCGTTTCGACGTCCCGTATGCCGTTTATAAAGCTCTGAATCTTTACCCTTTCAGTGTATTCCACGGGTGCGTCCGCTTTTGCAAGACGAGCCAATCTTTCAACATCCGAAGCAAACCCTTGCAAATTCTCATTAGCTTTTTGGTAGCGGTTTTGCAATTCTATTTGGTAGATCTGTTTCCTGTGTTCGCTTCCGTACCGTCGTTCTACAGCAGCCATCAATGCTTCATAACTGATACGTTCGTACTCTGAGATGGTCTGTAAGATCTCAGCAGCTGGTCCTCTTAAAGCCACGAACAGTGCAGCAACCTTATCTTCGGCAAAAAAATTTTGAAGATAAAGATGTTGCATGCGCGAACTTCAGTGAAAAGCAGCGGAGCTTCACAAAATTCTAGTAGGTCACTTCCACCACACCACAAATTTTAACACGATTTTTAACATAATTTAAGCACACAAAATACACCGATTGTAGTTTTGGAGTGTAAAAATGTGAATTCTGAATAAAAAGTGTACAAATAATAATATTTGTACAAATAATTGTTAAATAATAAATACAGACAGTGGTAGTTTAACAAATTCTGCTGTGGTAAGTGGTGAATGTGACCTACTAGAATTTTTCTTCCCTGCAATGTCTCTATGTTAATATTGTCTCTGTCTTCGGCATTCCAGTTGTTCGCTGCCGACGTCTTCTCAAATTGGAGCTTAAATACCTGGAAAGTAACAGAACCATCAAACGTTGGGGATTTTACCTTCAGAGTAGACGTTGACGTTATTGAACGGTTCAATTGTAACTCCTGAATACGATCTTTTAAAGTATCTATCTCGGCCTTCATTTTATCTTGTCGACCACTGAACCCTTCCTGAAACTGCGTTAGTTTCTCTTCCATACGACATTTCTGAAATGCGTGCCTCCTGTGCTTCCATCTTGGATGTTACTGTTGATGTTTGAGCAGATATTGCAGCCAACATCGTATTCAAGTCTGTGCTCGTAACTGTCTGCGATGTTTCATTTTTCATCATCATCATCATCATCATCATCATTTATTGCAAAAATAGTATTAGTACAATAAGATCTTTTATATTACAACAAAAAGATAAATCGCAATGTAAAAAAGAACAAAAGTCATAACAGAGGGTTATGTAGGTTAAATAATCACATCAAACATAGAGAATTATCGTATCTAAAATAAACAAATAATTAAATTCAATAACAAAACATTGTATACACTCATACATATTGATGGCGAAAACTCAAGAAGTATAATGGTTTCAACTAAAATGAGCATAAAGAACATTTTTAAAGTTGCTTTTATTTAGACTACTACATACGGATACTGGAATAGAGTTCCATAGGCGAATGGCATTGACAAAGAATAGCCGTCCAGATGTTAGATAGTTATAAGTTGGTACTATTAGGTCGTTGATTCGAGCAGACCTGGGGAATATTAGCTTATCATATAGGTAACTAGGCTCCTTATACATGATAAGTTGACAAAGGAAAATGCTGCTCCTAGCTTTCAGATATTCGAAGATTTCGCAGCCCAGTAGACGCGCTCTCCAGCTGGATATATGATCAAATCTGGCTAAGCCGAATACATAACGTGTAACATGATTAAATGCTACATCAATTTTATGAGCAGACTGGGAGCTCAGTTTACTGTACACTAGCTCAGAGTAGCAAATGATCGGCATAATGAATTGAATTGCAAGTTTTCTTCTAACATTGACCGGAGTATAAATAGCAGACATTCGTAAGTTTCTTAAGATATAGTATACTTTCTTAACCACCGAATTTACATGATCATCACAGGACAACGTCGTGTTAATAACAAAACCAAGATTAGTCACTTTTGAAACGAGTTTGAGACATTTACTGGCAACGCGCAAGGGCGGAACACTTGAGAAACTTATTCGTTTTTTAGATATAGGCAACACGTATGATTTCTCACTGTTCATGCATAAGTCATTTTTCCTAGCCCATTCAAATATGGATGTTAAGTCATTATTCAATCTTGAGCATAAATCCTTTGTCCCCTCATGATTTCCCGACAAATATAGTTGGACATCATCAGCATATGCATGCATATGAGCATGCTGGCATGCATTAAATATGTCATTAATAAAAATACTAAAAAGTAGTGGACCCAAGATAGAGCCTTGGGGTACCCCTGCCAATAGTGGTTTTAGACCTGAAGTTTCGGAGCCGACTTTGACAAGCTGGGATCTACCCGTCAGATAACTTCGCATGAGCCGCACTGCGGAGTCATCAAAACCAAAATAATTTTTTAATTTTGAGCACAGCAGGTCATGGTTCACAGAGTCGAAGGCTTAAGTCAAGCAAGCATAATAAAGACAACTGGTTTTTGTCAAAGGGTGCCCTGACGTCGTCTAAAATTTTTATGATAGCCGTGGAGCAACTGTGCTTTGATCGGAAGCCTGACTGGAATGGTGATAGCAGACTATGTTTGCAAACATGGTCTTGAATTTGTTCCGACAACAATATCTCAAAGACTTTCGAGAGTGCTGGCAAAATGCTGATAGGCCGAAAGTCACTAGGACAATCTGCAAACTTAGTTTTTGCAATAGGTATAACCGTTTCAATCTTCCACATATCAGGGAAGCAGGAGGTAGTAATACTGTGGTTGATAATATGCGTCAATGTAGGAAGAATGTACGGGGCAATTATTTTAACAGCGGAATATTGTCCTGACCGATTGCGTTGGACCTTATTTTATTTATGCATCTCGCCACATCAAGTTCCGAAACAGCTGTAAACTCAAATACTTGACAAACAGGAACCACATAATTCAATTTCGTATCGCTCCAATTTTTAATAATAGAAAATGGCCTTTATTAAAGTACTTCACAATAACACTGATACTTCACCACCAATAGCTTGCTTAAATGAAACTGATTTTCAAAATAATACTGCTAATACTCGCCAGATAGCGTCTTAAATCCAGATGATTGTCGTGCCTCAACTGTTGCTGCTTTTATAGTGTTTGGTTTCTTCGTTGACATTTCTAGGTGGTTCTGTTCTAGAATTTACTAGTTAGCTATCAGCTATAAAACTACTCAGCTATAACTACGTTTATAGCTTCTCATATGCGCGTGTACATATATGTGACTGATACTTGCACAAATCATTGCCTGCTTTTGGGAGCATCTCAGATAAGATATATGCATGTGTTTGTGCTTCTCTCTCCGCTGTGTGCGTACATATGTGTAGACATAATGATTGATTCGTTTATGTAGATACATAATGATTGATTTATGGATGTACATACAAGTCACTCTTAGCATCGGCTTAGAGATGATAGTATCCTTTAGTGTTGCTAATATTCGCCACAATATTGTTGGTATAATATCGACAGACAAACTTTGTCTGATTTAACTCCTTAGCGCAGGCCGGAAATATATATAAACTCTTAATGCTGTGACTGGTATTGAATATGAGAGGTGTATAACAGAAACGCCATTAACCAATCAGGCACAAAGATAGAAAATATAATGTGACGGATACTGGCATCACTAAGTGGTACTAGCATTACTAAACTGATACTAAGCAGCCACTCGTATGTACATAAACAAATCAATCATTTACACACATTAATACAAGGCAACGGAGAGATATTTACAAACACATGTAATCATCAGCCGAAGTAGTACTCACATACAGACGCATATGGCTACAAACTACAAACATACATGTATATGTCTGGTAACCAAGCATGAAGTTCACGAAATTACTAGACCTTAGAAGAAATGGATGAACGAGGAAACCGAGAGTTTAAAAGCAGCGCAAGCTAAGGCATGACTAATCAGTTTGATTTAAAACACGCTATCAGTTGCGAAGTGAAGTATAATTGTGAAGTATAATTTTACTAGTCCCATAGTAGTCAAATAAAGAACATTTTGCAATACAGAATATTTGAGTGATTTAATCAACAGTTTAACGATTCGAACGTTAGCAGAAGGTTTCATATAAACGAAATTTTCCCTAAATTCATTACAATAATATATATCTAGCCACCAAAACAAGATTTTCTGATTGGCCGCTTGTTTCACGAACAATTAACGAAAATTTGTTTGCTTCAAGATCCAACACTTTTCTAAACTATCTGCTAGGTGAATTGATATTGTTGACATTTTAATAACAGATGTTTTTTCGTAAGAAATCCATTGGAGTAAATTAAAAATTATGCGAGGATTAATGGAGATGTTGAAAATTTTGTATGCAGTGTTGAAATTTTTTACCGTAGTGAAAAAAAGCAAAGTACCAAAATCTTGATTACAGCCAAAAAGGACCAAAATTGAAAAAAAAATGGACCATCAGATCAAATAGGGTTGGAAAGGACCATTTTGGTCCAAATGGACCAAAGTGGCAACCGTGTTAATGAGATACATAAAGCTTAACACATTCGGCTTTACTGCGGGAATTCCCGTCATTCAAGTGCCCCTCAGTAAAGCAATTGCGGGAATTACCGCACATTTTGAATATAATCTTTCAACCGCCAAAAACGGTTTACTTTTTATCACTGTGCATTGGTAGTGTTGGTAAAGTGTTAGACTACTGTCAATAACGAGAAAACCACAATTCAACTAATTCTAATATTGGTAATCCCCGTTCAAAATTTAAACGTACCAGTCATTTATTTTTTGCTTAGAAGAGCCTTCAATAAAACAAACTGCGGGAATTCCCGCGCATGTAGCTTAATATTTCACTATGGAATTTCCGCAATTTGTAAAAAACATCTAAAACTACTATTAAAAAAGTTAATGCGGGAACTCCCGTCATAGCGGGAATTCATGGCATTAGTCCAGCAAATTTAAAATTAAGAAAAAAAAACTATTCAGTGGAAAAAAGCGGGAATTACCTACTGCTCTTGATTTTTGTATGGAAAAATTAATTGATTCTCTCGCAACCTCCACTGAACTTAATTGAAGCCGAATGTGTTAAACCGTAATACTGAGAATTCAAGATTCATTCAAAAGTATCCTATTGTCGTTGTGACATAATTCCACATTCCCGGTGGAATTTCTTAAACTAAGTGGTGTCCATGAGTCTTTTGAGTTTTCATGATTAGATCAATTAAAAATAATTAAATACGAGCCCTACCCCTGCGCATCTTGCGCAACCAATCTAAAAGTCTCCTATCAAATATCAACAGAAATCAGTTGTTCTATCAATCAATTAAAACTTACAGCTTGCGCTGCCATCTGGCGTATGAGAGCAACTGCCGGTAATGCAGTACAAATATTTACAATAGTGCCATAGTACAGATAGATTTATTTGTGTGCCCACAATCATTTTAATAAAATAAAGCACTACGATCAAAATTGCCCAAAGCTCGCTAATAGCCCGAATCTCCATCTTTACAACTAAAACTATAGATTTGGATTCCAAATAAGAGCGAAAGGGGGACCCGTACATAAAAAAGCGATTAGAAATAATATATATGATAATAAATTTTAAATTAATATGTACATATGTATATCTTTGACTACCCATTTTATTTTAATGTATTATGTGAACCATTTTCCAGCCCGTTTTGACGTACATAAGTTTTGACTCGTTATCCTGTTAGATATTCAGCGAAGCGGTACAAAGTATAAGTGAATAAAAGTTTACATTTGTGGATACAGCTGATTGACCAGTAATCAAGTAAATAGTCATTTTTTGATGAAACCAAATAAAAGCAAAAGTTCTTCAACTCCGAATTTTTTCTTTAGAACATTTTAAAAATGCAAACATAGCGATGGGACCATAATGGTTAGGTATGATTCGCACCAACTATATAGCGGTATTTCAAGCAGATCTGCAAACAGGTTTGAACCGAACCGGTTTATAAACCAAACCACCCGTTGTTTACGGGCTTTGAACCGAACCATTAACCGAATCGATTTTTTTAAATTCATAAACTGAACCAAAAACTGATTACGTCAACACTGCAGAAACACTTGGCGTAATTTTAATGATACTCTTACCTGGAATGACAATTTTTTAGTGCTTTTGGAAAAGCGCACGGTATGCATCGGGCGTAATGGGGAACTCAATACTTCCTCCCAATTTCTATGCGTCTTCTTCTGGAGCTAGAGTAATCCTAAACTCCCATTTAAACAACTTTTTGAAAATCAGAACACTCGTTCTCATTTATAAAATCATATACACAAAGGAACTAAAATATCTGTATGAGAGGCTCCAGTTTCTCGCCATCCATTTTGTTTGTTCATACTAAATATAAAACTCCTACTTTCGAACGCCAGTTTTTTGTTAATTTAATACATCTTTAGAACTTCCTCCGTATGCAAATTAAGCCGAGATTATGGCGTCACTCATAGCTCAGATGTCAGCAAAAATAATAGACACCCGACTAAATAGCGCACTCAAATCAAGTGCCTTACATCAACTTCTGTTCATAGTTGAATGGAATTTCAATCTCCTGGCTCTATATTAAGTCACACCCATAACAGGACACTCCAACAAATTTAAAATTTTTGAGGCAATGCACCAAAATAAATGAAGCTAGTGAAACTCTTACCTATCCAGAATCAACCCCGACATACAAAACATATGTCCTGCTTGTAGCGTGTCCCCACATGATACCAACCATCTCTTCAAGTGTATTGTGGAACCAACGCCTCTAAAACCCAACTCATTATGGTGCACCCCTATTGAAACAGCAAGTTTCCTTGGACTCCCGTTAGAGGATATTGATGACAATTTATGATCGGTTACACCTATTGGATGGGGCGAAGCACTGCTACAACAACAACAAGCTAGTGAAATCAACAAATTAGGTTTGTTTTTCTTGGATTAATATACATTTAGTAAAATTGATTCAACCGAGTTTTTTTTCTGACGAAAACATTTGTTTAGTTATTTCAACAGATGAAAAAGTGCTGGTCTCAAGTTAAAAATATTCTGTATAAATGACAGATTCTCAATCAATATAATTGATTTTTTTCAATTAAACGCACTGATTCCATTAGTCATTTCAACAGGGAATATTTTGCAAGTGCATCAGCTAATTTTAAAGAGAAACTTACTCTCACAGCGCTCTTTACTTTGTTCTTATGACTATCGTGCTTCAAAAATTTCTGTCATATCAACAACATTCACTGTTATTCTATTTGTGGAAATCTGTTCTTTTAACAGTTTTCATTTGTAATATAAGGGTGTCATTAATAATTGTTAGTTTACAGAACAGAGCTAGACATCCAATGTAGTCTGGTGGTAACGTGCTATGCCTGCCACACCGAAAATCCTGTGTTCTATGCCTGAAAAAAGAAACATCAATATCTTTAGAAAAAGATTTTTACTTGTATATTTTCTACCAGAGCTGTGGTTTATATTTAATGAACTTTTTTTTAGTTGATTTGACTGTTTAGACACTTAATTTAGAATCAACAATTTCGAAGTTGCTTCAACAGTTATTTGCGATGGATAAATGTGGACAGAAATACGAATTACGCCATAAGTCAATTTATTTTACTAGTTTTTTCTTTCAGTTTACTATAAATATATAGATCTTATTATATAATTTATTGATAATTACTAATATCTATAACAATGTTACTATCATGGCAATAAGTATTTTATAAAACTTCTGACTATAATCAAAACTCTATAACGATTATGAACAACCCATTGAAATAAGATTATTTATAGCTTGATAAGTATTACTGTGAAATCAATGACGAACTTTCTTAGAAGCCACACCCTTAAAAAGGAAATAACACAAGTAAGAAAGGCTAAGTTCGGATGTAACCGAACATTACATACCAAGCTGAGAGCTTTGGAGACAAAATAAGGGGAAATCACCATGTAGCAAAATGAACCTAGGGTAACCCTGGAATATGTTTGTATGACATGGGTATCAAATGGAAGGTATTAACGAGTATAGTGCTATAGGTGGACCCCTTTTCGAGGGGAGACTCTGGAAACTGTTTGTACGATATATGTATCAAATTAAAGGTATTAATGAGGGTTTTAAAAGGAAGTGGCCTTTAGTTGTATATGTGGAGACGCTTTCAACCAAAATGTGGACCAGGGGGACCCAAACCATCATCTGTCGGGTACCGCTAATTTATTTATATATGTAATACCACGAACAGTATTCCTGCCATGGTCCCAAGGGCTTTTGATTTCGCCTTGCAGAACTTTTTCATTTTCTTCTACTTAATATGGTAGGTGTCACACCCATTGACTTAGTTTTTCCTAAAGTTATATTTTGCGTAAAAAAACCAATCCAATCACCATGTTTCATCCCTTTTCGTATTTGGTATAGAATTATGGCATTTTTTTCATTTTTCGTAATTTTCCATATCGACAAAATGGGCGTGGTCATAGTCGGATTTCGCCCATTTTTAATACCAAGATAAAGGGAGTTCAGATAATTACGTGAACTGAGTTTAGTAAAGATATATCGATTTTTGCTCAAGTTATCGTGTTAACGGCCGAGTGGAAGGACAGAAGGTCGACTGTGTATAAAAACTGGGCGTGGCTTCAACCGATTTCGCCCATTATCAAAGAAAACAGTTATCGTCATAGAAGCTATGCCCTTACCAAATTTCACAAGGACTTATGGCATTAAAAGTATTCTAGACAAATTAAATGAAAAGGGGCGGAGCCACGCCCATTTTGAAATTTTCTTTTATTTTTTTATTTTGTTGCATCATATCAGTACTGAAGTTGAATGTTGACATAATTTACGTATATACTATAAAGATATTAAATTTTTTGTTAAAATTTGACTTTAAAAACATTTTTTTTTAAAAGTTGGCGTGTTCGTCATCAGATTTTGCTAATTTTTATTTAGCACACATATAGGAATAGAAGTAACGTTCCTGCCAAATTTCATCATGATATCTTCAATGACTGCCAAATTACAGCTTGCTAAACTTTTAAATTATCTTCTTTTAAAAGTGGGATGTGCCACTCCCATTGCCCAATATTTTACATATTTTCTTTTCTGCGTCATAAGTTTCATCGCTTCATCCGTCATTGGTAATGGATTATCGCACTTTTTCGGTTTTTAGAAATTTTCGATATCGAAAAAGTAGGCGTGGTTCTAGTCCGATTTCGTTCATTTTAAATGGCGATCTGAAATAAGTGCTCAGGAACCTACATACCAAATTTCATCAAGGTATCTCAAAATTTACTCAAGTTATCGTGTTTACGGACGGACGGACGGACATGGCTAAATGAATTTCTATTTTCGCCCAGATCACTTTGATATATAGAAGTCTATATCTATCTCGATTAGTTTACGCCGTTACGAATTACCGTTATGCGAACAAAATTAATATACTCTGTGAGCTCTGTTCAGCTGAGTATAAACATATTTGCAAAAGCTATGTACATATGTGACACAGCTGCATCTCGGTATATATGTAAAAATGTAGATATGTGAGTATATAATTGAAAATCCTTACATCTCTTATAAATCTATAAGTAACATATATACATAGTTACAAAACTATATATACTACATACTAACGTTTCCAATCTCGCAATCACGATCACAAGAGCTTGCCATAATTGACACTTTTCAATGTTCTGAAGTCTCGGTATTTGTGCTGCGAGATGCCAAGTTCTCTGCTTCACATTTTCAAAACAATTTTTCAAAAGGACCAGGCCCCGTATTACGTGTTACGATCCGTGATCGAAACTAATTATACGTTTCATGAAAATGAAATGGTATATTAATTTTGTCAATAATCTCAAAATTGTAAGTCTTTAAAGGAAAGAGATAGACCCAGCGATAAGTATAACGAAATGATCAGGATGAAGGACTGAGTCGATTTAGCCATATCCATCTGTCAGTTTGTATGCAAACTAGTCCCTTAATTTTTGAGATATCATGATAAAATTTGGTGAGCGGCTATATTTTGGTGTCCGATTAGATGTCGAAATCGGCCGGATCAGACCACTAGCATATATCCCCCATATAACCGATTTTTCAGAAAACGGGAATTTTTGTCATATCTTCCTCAATTTATCAGATTGACATTTTAAACTTCACTATGTGCTTTCGTATATTGTCCTAATTTTTGTTTGAAAAAATGGGTGAGATCGGTCGTATATATAGCATATATCCCCCATAACCGATTGTTCATATAAAAAGCTTTTCGTACTTAATTACTGTCCCATTTTAACAGCTAGAGGCTTCAAATTTCACCGAATGCTTACGTATAGGGCAGTGATTTTTGTCTGAACAAATTTTGGAGATCGATGGTATATATAGTATATATCCCATTCAACCGATTGTTCAGATAAGAAACTTTTCGCAATTTCTACACAATTTTAACAGCTAGAAGCTTCGAATTTCATCAAATACTTACGCTTACGTCATATATTGTTGAAACAAGTGATTCATGGTCATAGTTTTTTCATGCAGACCACAAAAAACGTCAAACTTTGCATTCGCATACAAACTACCTATACACTCAGAAAAAAACTTCTCACGATTGAAGAAAAATGGATCGCTATGTAAGTGGATGACTTCAAATTCCAATTTCAGATCAACTGTAAAAATCGCTTCAAAATTGGCTGTACCATATGTTTTAATGAGAAACTAAAAACCTATTTGTACCTTAATATGACAAGTTTAACAAAGAAAAAACAAAATCCAATTTTAGCCTGTGACGGGTGGGTTCCATTGGAAGCACATAATATGTGAATAAATTTCAACTGACCGCTTAACTGTAAATATATAGGTTAGCTTAATAAAAAAGGATTTGAATGACTGCTTTACGTTTTTCATACCTTAAAAGGCAATCCAATTAATACCAGTTTTTTGTCCGCGGTGTCTTTTTTGACGGAATGACCCATAAGTATTTTGATTGCATTTACCCATTTATAACAACACGAAACAACTTCGTTGTTATATTATTGTGTTAACAGTGATTTGCTCCATTCAATAGGTGGAATCACACACAAATTGTCATCAAAGTCCTTCAACGGCAGTCCAAGAAAACTAGCAGTTTAGTAGAGGTGTAGGTTTCTCTTTTCAATTTAAAAGATGGTTAGCGTCAAGTGGGGACACATGGCGTGCAGGAAATACATTACGTATATCGGTGTGATACTGGACAAGTAAGAGTGTAACCTGTTGCAGAATCTAGAACAAAGTTGGGTCAGAGTATCTGCTCTTTCTTCTTCTGCAAGGCTTGGTTAGTGTATATTGATAACGCGGGTTGATCGGACGTAAAATAGCAAAAGTGTTTTACAGTTTTGTGTGTATTAGGCTTAGGGCCGTCTTATGACTATATGGATTAAACGGCTGCGTAGACAAATGCCGGATCTCATCATATTCCTTGCGAAGGGCTAAATCAATTAGTTTTTTGCTGTCATGATTTGTAACAATTCAGCAAAAAGTGTCCCTTCAGCATTTCATTATGCTCATTTATGTTATGTTTAGCTCTTTTGCCTCACTATGCAGATGATGCATTTTGGCAGACCTGCAGACTTTCCTAGTGTGTAAGTGACTTGAGGTTTTTTTGTGACTTTGTATTTTATATAAAGTTTCTGAGGCATGTGTCGTGAAGTTAAGAGTGTTATTAAACGTTACTTCTAAGATCTTTGTGTGAGTTACAGTCGGTACCGTAACGCCATCGACGTGAATATTTTCGTCACCTATTCCTTCCACGTCGTAAACAGAGTGGGGATATGTAGCTATTTACTTTAAAAACTAGTTGCTCAATTGCCGTGGCAGATTGAGTCAAAATCTTTTGTTACGTCTAGTGCCACAAGCAACGTCCTATGGTGGGGCTTTGGCTGCTTCAGTTTGTAATTTATCTGGATGTTTATGGCGGTATTTCAATAAGAATTATTGCTACCAATTTTTCCGGTTGACTTAAAATGTTGGGGCCTACCGAAAAAAGTCGTGGACGCAACCAAACAAATTTATTTTTTCGTGTATAACGCGCGATAATATTTATCAAACTATCTCACAAATAAAAAGGATTTAGTTGGCCCATATGCGGGTAATACAACCGAAGTTCCTATTCTGATCAAGGGAATAACACGAATGTACAATAAATTGATGTGAGGTTTAAAAAATCATTAATATGAATCGGCCGGTCTTGAAGATCTCATATAGGCTGATTTTGTGCGAAGTGTTACCAGAGTTTCTTTGACGGCTAAGCAGAAGAACTCAAACCCCCCCTACACTCAGAGAAAAACGCCGTTCTAAAATCCAACACCAACGGACTCAATTCAAGTTCTTGAAAAACGAACGACCTGTTCTCAAAACAACAACCTTGTTCTTGAACTGACAGCCATTTTCTTAAAAAGAGAACGGCTGGTCTTAAAATATGAACAAATGCAACATTTGGCACAAGCTACCAAGCAGTTGTAGTGGTCCAGCGGCTACTATGTTGCGGTTGCGATCGTGTGGCGCGAGTTCGATCACCGTCAAACTCTGAAGTTTTTTAAAACAATTTTTTTATATTCTATTTTTTTAACTCTTATTTTTCGTTCAGTTCCATTCACATAAAAAAATAAAAATAAATGTAAGGCGCGATAACCTCCGAAGAGATCTAAGGCCGAGCTTCTCTTCCAATTTGCGTCGTGCTCCTCTTGATTTTCCCTACAAATTGGCCGGACGGGACCTACATGTTTTATGCCGACTCCAACGGCATCTGCAAGGCAGATGAGTTTTCAATGAGAGCTTTTCATGGCAGAAATACACCGGAGTGCTTGCCAAACACTGCCGAGGGGCGACCCCGCTTAGACAAATTTTCTTCTAATTGAAAAACCTTATTTCTAAAATTTTGATATTGCTTGCCCGGGGTGTGAACCCATGGGATACGGTGTGGTAGGAGGACCACGCTACCATCACACCACGGTGGCCGCCATTCCATTCACATATGCACAGGTAATTCTCAAACTTGTTATGAAATGTTTTAAATATATATTCAGATTGCATCATCAAATAAAAAGAATTTCTCAATAAGAGAAATATACGAAAAAATGCATATTATGTGTTTTTTCTAATCTTTTGGAATTTTTATAGTAGTTTTTTTGTTATTAATATTTTTTATTAATGACAAAAAAATTATTTATTAATAAGAAAATAAAAAAATGGTACCTTCCCACTCCCACCAATGATAAAGTAAAAACCGTTCTTGAATTGAGACCGAAAACTGTTAAATCGACCACAAATCGTTCTCGAAGCGTGAGCACGAAAAATCTAGAGGTTTACGCCGATCACTTTATCGGCGGCGGCGTGGGCGGCGCGCCGGCATACGCCGGTGTTCTGACTTTAAAAAGCTTGATTTTTCTATTAAAAAAAAACAATATTTAGGCAATGTTTTGGGTAAAAGTCTAGTTGAGGGGTCGACTGCTGATACGATACCAAAAATATCGAGAGAGGTGTCAAAAGACGCGTATTGACCTCGACAACAATAATCCGAAGGCAGAAAAGAAAAATGTTATCTCTGCTCGGAGATATTTGCAGTTGAAGTTGGCCATTTTCATGTGGTTGTTGTAATGTTGTGTACCCACAAAAAAAATTGTGAGCAGAAGAGTTTTGCGCGGATATAGTTTTGGTCTCCAAACCGGTGTTGGACTCACCCAGGGTAATTTTTTATAAGAAGGTGTTCTGCGCAGAAATACTATGGATCCCACCGCCGGTTTCGGAGGGACCCGCGCGTAATTTTTCGGGTTTTCGTTAATATCTTTTGAACGAGTTAAAATTTGTATTTTCCGCCTTCGGATTATTAACACTGATGTCAAGACGCGTCGTTTGACACCTTTCTCGATATTTTTGGTAGCGTATTAGCAGTCGACCCCTCAACTAAACTTTTACCAGGTTTTGTTTGTATGTATTTAAGAAATTCAACGTTTTGGCCATTTCGGAAAGATCCGAGGTTTTTGCCTCAAAATCTCACAGATAGGTTAAAAATTTTCGGGAGTAGCTCCTTGCGAAGGGATTGTGCCTCGTTCACTTACTTCAGAGAGGCTTCCAACCTAACCCCGGTCTTTAGAATTGGTACTGCTGCGTTTGCTGAAAAGAAATAGAGATACATAAAATGGTCACAATTTTGTCTGTATAGCTCGTGCAAAGCGTAGTTTCACCTGGGGTTAACTCCAACAATCGTTGCGAACATAATTTCTTTAAATCATGTGCGAACAGTAGCAATCCCAACCACCAGTCGCTACCACGCCTCCTAACCCTTATACCCTATGACAGCACAGAAGCTATAGGACTGTGACTTCGAACTCATACTTTTGTCGACGTCACTTTCCTAGAAGCTCTAGGTGTAGCTCCGAAGACTTTCTAACGGATGTTTTTGTCGCGCTATGCTGCCGAGCTACACCAGAGAAACACCTTGAAACGTTAGGGAGTAAGTATTCGGCCAAGGATGCCGCCCTCGAATAAGCTATCTAAGTGGATGTCATTGCGTAACTCATGGGTGAAAATCGTATAATCCTCGGCACATCTACAGAATTAAAATTTTACAAGGACCCTGGATAAAATTTTTAAAATGTAGACCAAAGTTTGCAGACGTTTGTGTTCACAACATTGATTTCGATTTCAATAGTCTTCGTTAAATCAAAACGATATTTTAGAATGAAAGTCAACCGATTTTAAGTTGAAAGATGTTAACTCTTGTTTTCCGGCCTTACGATATAAGAGCTCATTATGGATGACCGCGTAGCTTCAGTTTTAAGACTAGTTTGGACTGTCCACTACGTTAGGGTAGTAGGACACACGGTCATTAGTTCGACTGTCTTGGGAAAGCTGTTGCTTCACCACTTTGAGTGTTCTTGCGAAGGACAAAGCCTCACCTGGTAAATATATGTGCCTACGTATTCATACCCACGTATTCACACATAAAAGGAGCCGTAACGTGTAGGTGATATTTAAACTTGGTTGAGAGGCTATAATCAATGCCGCCAACAATGTCAAACCGGGAGATTTGGGTGTTGAAGGATGAAGTGTGAAAATCAAAATTAACATTTCAGACGCTATTGTATAGTTTCGCATATAAACAAAAGATGTTTGAATGTAAGCCTAAGTGATTTTTCATAACCTTCTCATACGTACATATGTTCTCAACTTAAGTATGAGGTAAGAATCATTTCAAAGTAGTGTTTATGCCCCTAGAACATACTAAAGGATTTTGCATCACTGATTTCCCTTATTCTTTCAGCCAATCGCAATATAAAATTCTTTAAAAAATTTATTATATAACTTTTCTTTTAGTGTTTTGTTTTAATAACTTGGTGAATTGGGTGATGCAAAGTCCGTGTTAAGCTGACATCGAAAGCGCCTGTTTTTTTAAATAACTTAGAACCGTTAGAAAGAGTTAAATTTCGCACATTGTTTCTTATAACTGGCAGTGATGCGCATCCGTTGATACCACTTTCGACCATATACGACCAATTTTCGACATGAACAATAAATGGCCCAAACAGTCTTAAACGAGTAAAAAATATAGTAACGCGCCGGACGCCGCCGCCGCCGCACTGATATTTTTGACATTCGGCGGCGTCGTGCGAAAAATGACCGAAATCGGCGGCGGCGTTTATCGGCGGCGTATATCTCTAATACATATGAACATCATACTTGATCAGTGCTCTCCCTCTAGAGTTGATAGCTTCGTACTTCGTATACTCCTCACTTATTCACTGACAATAAAAGCTTAGCGATTTGAGGTCCAAAGTTCAAACGCCGAGTGAGGTTAAAATAATAAAAGGTATGTGCGTAAATTGAATAATACTGACGTTAAAGATAGTCTTGCAGTCTTGTTGTCCAATTGCATTTATTGTTACGGCTAAGCCATGCAGTGGCTTAAATTAGATTATATGGATGCAAATGAGTTATATTTATATTGTTATGAATAGAAGATAATTTTAGAATAATTGAATAAAAAAAGATTTAGCCCGAGCTTCTCTTTCCAATTTGAATCCTCTTTATTGGTCATGCAAATGTGGGTTTCCATGTTTTATGCAGACTACGAACGGCTGCTGCAAGGCAGATGAATTTTCTCTGAGATTATTTTCAAGGCAGGAACACACTTGGAGTAGTTTTTTCCATACCATTGCTGAGGGGCAACACCGCTTTTTTTTTAATTAAAAAAAATGTGTTTTAATTTTTGATCTTGCTTTGCTTGGAACTTGACTTGCCGTGGCCGCCCGAATAATTGGATAATTACCTACAACTATTCCTTTCGCCAGATGGCATAAACAAACGAATTTGTTGCCGCTAGGATTGGTTGATAAATGAATTAAAGTATTTTGGTTATGAACTACGCGCTAGTCAACGTAAATTTTTGGGTGCTAAAAGCTGGGTCGGCCCCCATACTAAATAGTGAAGTTACGAAAAAGCTCCCAAATTTTAGAAAAATATTTTTTTTTATTTTTATAAATTTTTGTTTGTCTTTTATCCTTCCAAATGTGGCAACATCAATATACCTGAGTGAAAGAATTCTAAGCGGGGTCGCCCCTCGAAAGTGGGTTGGCAACTACATCGAGTATATTTCTTCATTATAAAGCTTCTGATGGAAAATATAATCCCGCCAATTTGTAAAAAAAATATAAAGAAATTAGTTTGCGTTCAAGCAGACAGACGTGTGAAGTTTTAAGCTTCTAGCTGTTGAAATGGGCCAGAAATTACGAAAACTTTCATCTGAACAATGACTGTGTGAGATGTATACTGTAACGATTTTAGGGTATTTCTGCTTATTTCCAACCTTCTGCAAATGTTCGAATCGCTAAATTGTCGAATAAATAACTCCAATATTCAGTAATGCAAAATGGTCTTTATTAGACTACTTTAAGATACTCCACAATAACAATTATACTTCAGAACTAATTGCGTGTTTAAATCAAACTGATTACTGATTAGTCAGCTTGTGCTGCTTTTATACTCTGCTCAAATGTCTAGACGTTTCTTGTTCTAGAATCCTCTACCTGGTCACCAGCCATATGCTCGTGTATTAGTAGTGTGTAACCATATGCGTGTGTATATGTGAGTACTACTCGGCTGATGATGACATGCGTTTGTGAGTATCCCTCTGCTGCTTGTATGTATGTGTGTACATGATGATTAATGTGTTTATGTAGCTCGCTTTAAGGTTTTTGTTGTTGTACTTTTATTTAGTGATGTGAATATTCGTCACAATACTATATAAAGACCGACCTATACATTTTTTTCAGACAACAATGATTGCCCTTTGCATAAGCTTTTGGTGAAATTTGAAGCTTCTAGCTGTTAAAATCGTGTAGAAATTGCGAAAAGTTTATTTGAGCAATCGGTTGTGGTGGATATATACTATATATACGACCGATCTCTTCGATTTGGTGAAATTTGAAGCTTCTAGCTGTTAAAATCGGGGAGGAATTACAAAAAGTTTGTTATCTGAACAATCGGTTGTATGGGATATACATATATTATACTAGCAGACCCGGCAGACGTTGTTCTGCCCTAAATTTGGTCTATCTGCATACATTTTAATAAGCTTTTTCGTCTAACTTGCCCCTCTACACTTTTTCCTAATCTTTGTATTCACTCCTCCCTCCGTCTTTTTCGCTTCATCTATCTCCATCTTCGTCTCATTCTATCTCTTTCTCATCTCCTTCTCTCTTTTCTCGTCTCTCAATTTTTTCTCATTCTTCTTCATCTCTTATTGCCAGTCCCAGAGGGTGGTATATATTTTGTTCCAGTTCCATTCCGAGTCTCAGTCTCAGTCCCAGTCCTAGTCCTAATCCTAGTCCCGGTCCGTCTCTGGTCTCCTTCCCGGAAAAAAGCATCGTAAATACTAATATAGGCAAATTTATATACCAAATTTCAGGCAAATCGAATAGGGACATACGTAAATAGGTATGTGGGTGTTATTAATTCATGTCTTTATTTCGGCTTCGCATGCATATTTATCAGTTTTGCCAGGTGATGCGACTAAATCGAATATCACAATGAAAATTACTTTAAAACTCTCAGCAACAGCTTTCATTTGATATGCATTATACACACACATTCTAGGGGTATCCGGGTCCATGTTTTGGCCTATATCTCGAGATCTTAGTCATCCAGCGGTGTAAAACTTACTCTGTACTAAAGCAAACATCAACAGCTTCAATTTGATACCCATAATGTAAAAACACATTCTAGTGTTACCCTGAACCACGTTTTGGCCTATATCTCGCGTTGGCCACCGAGTGAATTATACGCAACTTATGTGAAAGTTTGAGCAAAATCGACCGGATAGTTTTTGATTCTATAAGCCTCACACAAACGGGCATTCATTTTTATATATATATGTAGATATACCACCGATCTATACAAATTTTTCAGATAATAATGAATGCCCTATGCGTAAGCATTTGGTAAAACTTGAAGCCTCTAGCTGTTAGAAACGGGCAGAAATTACGAAAAGCTGCCGAGCGATGCGCCCTGTTAAGCTATCCTTCGGCATGTGCCTGTTCACCGCTTTTGTGGCCTCATGCAGCCCCCACTCCGATGCTATCTTTCTGCAATTTAGCATGTAGCCGATTCATCTGTTTAGGGCTGGATGAACTTCAATGAACTTACGCCCTCCATGATCGCCTGTTTAGAGATATTGTTGCAAGTCCCGGCAATATCTAAGAAGACTCCTAGGGAGTACGATATCGGTATCAGTCACCAAGCCCCGTTAGTTTAAGTGTTATCTGATGGCTCTTCTGCATCATCTATTGATAGGGGGGATGTGCTTCGACGAGCATTTCTACGGACTCATCACCATTACATGACCATTTTCCCTAGCCTCTCCTCAACCGTGCGTTTCTTTGGAGTACTCAAACCTCCGCACAAAAAATTTTCCATGAGGCTCTTCGCCCTGTGGATTCCGTGCTCAACAAATCCCTGCAGACTTCGCTTTCCGCGCCCTAATCGTTAAAACTTTATTCAAACCATAAATAGACATGGTCTATTAGATGAAATTCGGTTTAACAGTGTTGACCTCTGGAAAGCCGTTTTGCCTGCTTGAGGGTTAAAATAATTCATCAAGTTTTATTTAATGTTTTTTTAAAAATATGCACTTTAATGCCAATTTATTTATGCAATTATGAATTATTTTTGTTTTTAAGTATTTGTATATATATGTGTTTTTATAAATTTAAAACTATTCATAAAGCAAACATTTTAAATAATCTATTTAACATTGGATAAAATTTTGCAGTTTTATTTTAAATTTAAACTTAAAATTTTTATTTATTTTATCGCTTATATACATATTTTATTTCATTACTAATATTTATATAGTTTTCTTTTTGTAATTAAAATATATAGTTTGTGTAACGAAGAATAACTTGGATTACGTTTAAAATTACTAAAACGAACATAATCTTTTGCAATTTAAAAAATAGTGTTTTTCAAAAATATATTAACATTTTTTTTTCATTTGATGTTTGTAAAACAAAAAAGTGGGTAAAATTAAAAGTGGAATCATAAAAAGTGACATAATTATACAATAGAAGTTACATATTGACTAAGAAACTATCACTAGATATACTATTAGGGATGGGCAATTCTTACAATTCTATAAATGTGTGTATGTGAAAGTCGTTTCACAAATGATAGCGTTGCCGATGATAATGAATGATGTTTACATTAAGGAGGTTGTTTGCTGTGTTTTTTTTTGTTTTTTTATTTTTTGTTTTTTTTTCTTATTTTTCTCTTTACAATTTTCGTTAGAGTAAAACAGCGCCAACTGCATTTCTTGTTTACATTTACATATATTGTTTTAGTTTGTATACATAGTTTTTTTTTGCCTTTTTGTTTAGCGCAAATTTAAGAGCTTGCGTAATTCGTTGGTTTTTGTTATTTTGGTTTTTTGTCAAATCTTTCAAAACTGCAGATTTGCTTAAAAGCAGATGTCTTTTACTGCTGATAATATTTACTAAATAGTCTAGCAAAAAGCAACATAAAAAAATTAAAAATATATGTTTTTTTTTGCCAAATTTTGAACTTTTGTATGTAATATTTAAAATTCGTTATTTCCGGTATATATTTTTTGCTGTTTTTAAATAAACGCAAGAAAACAAAAAACTTAAACAAGAAAAAATAAGTTTAGTAACAATATATATTTAATTTTAGATTATATAATAATTAAATTAATTATATTTTTTACATATTGCTAAAAAAAGCAACGAATGTACAAAAATGTTTAACAATTTTTTGCCTATAATTTTTATTGCTATTGTTTTTTGCGGTAAAAGTGCTCTGGATCACAACTTGGGAGGGCTGCCTGCGGCCTTCCACAAATTCAACTTTTGCTCTTTGTAGTTTGTTACACATTTGTACGCGCACAGCATTCTCTCATCATACTTTGTATCCTGTTTTTGTGTTTCTAAATGTATATATACCCCTATGTATGTAGTTATATGACAGCTGTCAAGTATATAGGTACATACGCTTACTGATATATATTTACATAGTCTGTTTTGTAGTTATTTTAGGTAGGATTAGGGGACACTGGTAGCTTGCGCTGTTTATTTGTTCATAAAATGTGAAACAACTTTAAAACGGGTTTTTACTTCTTCCACATTTACGTTTACTTCGCCTTTACGTTATCCTCGCGACACGCTACCGCCGCCACAAGCGCTGCGCCACGTCCAGAACCATCCTCAGACAACATTAGATCAAAGCTTATACCGGGTTTAACTAATTCTGTGATTTTTTCCACCATTAATGTGTGGAATTTTGGATGGAAACGATATACACTACCATCAACGCCAACTGTCACTTGCTTTTCGTCCATTTTATTTATCAATGTGGCAACACCGCAGGATACCAAATGCGCTGCACGTTTCGATACACATTCGCAAACATAACGTACGTTGGCGCAATCTTCATCAGTCGCATCATTCAAACCCAATTCATCCAAAACCATATGACAATTTGTGAAATCATCAGGCTCATCAGCTTCGATTTCTGATACATATTTAGTAAAGAATTGTCCACGTGTCATAAGCACATCAGAATCTTGCCCCTTAAAGAGTATGCCCTGCTTAACCAGTTTTACTATAACTAAGCGCACCAATTCACCCATATACATACCAGAGATCATTTTCTCAAATATTTGTTTACCGGGATTTATAGAGTGTTTGTCGATCTCATCATCGAATTCTGTACGCAGGAACTCTAACATGCCATTATTGCCCAATGCACCCCATTCGGTATTAATAAGCATATGTGATTTGCCATTCGTAGCACCATCAAATAACTCACATTCCTCGACACGTTCTACATAGCAAGCATTCGAGCCGGTACCAACAATTAAACCAATTTTACAATTATGATTTTTCCAAGCGCATGACATTAGCGTGCCTGTTGTATCATTTAAAATAGCACAAATGTCAATTTGTACATCACCACGACGCGCTATAGCATCCTTCAGTAATTGCACCACATCCTCACCAACAACACCCGAACAATTGAAACCTTTCGTCCATGTAGACAAATGTCCGCGAGTCAAACCCAATTGTTGTAATGGGAATGAGAAGGTGAAGCCTAAGGGTAAACGTTCCTTAAACACACAATGTTCAGACATAAAACTGGCCAAACATTCAGCAATATGATCGAATAGCTGTACACCGGAACCAATCATGATGTGTTGTGGTATAGCATAAATGCGTGATTCCATTTGAAAATCATGCTCCTCTTTCAAATGTATAAGCAATACACGAAAATTTGTACCACCAAGATCAAGTGCCAAAAATTTGCCACGTTCATTACCATTTGGTAAATCTTGTACATATGTAATCCAACATTTAACATCTGCCTTACGATGTGTATCATTACATAGGCCACGTTTAATTTCATGTAATATACGATAATTTAATTCGCGTATTTGTTCATCGGTTAATATTAATTGTTGACATAATTCGTTAACCATTTTGTATTTTTGTGCGTTCGTAGCGTCAGCGTATGGTCCTAATGAGATTTGTGGCTGTGTTGCTGCTAGTTGATCCTGCATTTGAAATTGTTTGTTCGATTTGCGCAGTGGATGTGAAGGATTTATTATTATATGTGAAATTGTTGGTTAAACTGCTGCTACCAACTATTGCATTATTGCCGCCGATACCGCCAACGATACGTACGTTATCTGTTTCGTCTGTAGACTGAATGCTAACGCTACGATTACCGCCAACGCCAACACGACCAATACATTTGCATGCCACACAATGTTCGTTGTTTTGACTGTTGCTCAGACTACTACTATCGCAATCGTCGTCGTTGTTGCAACCACCCATTTGTTGTTGTTGTATTTGGCTGTAACACGAAAGCTTAGCACCGTTAAAAATGCATTCACTGCCGCGACAGCAGACATTTACAACTGCTGCTGCTGCTGCGCTGCCTTTACTGCTATTAATAGACATGCTCTTCAATGCACCATTCAAATTGTTCTCCATCTCTCTGTTGGCGCTTTTGAGCGTAGCTATGTAAGTAGATAAGTGTATCTAGTTTTTTTTTGCACTTAATGTAGATTTAGGTTTTGTTCACTTTTATTTTTGTATATTAGCTTCCGCTATTTAAGAGTTCAATGGTGCCGCGCAATAGATAGATATTTACGTGTTACGTCTGTTCTCTCGCAGCTTTTTGGTGACTTTGCGCACAAAAAATTTCAACTATTGTGATGTATGTATGTACATATGTATATTATATACCAGTTTGTGGGTGTGTATATTATCTACATATATCCGCTAAATATAGTACATATAAACGTCAATGCTACGCCCACAAGAATTTCGCACAAGTTGATTTATTAGTAGTTCAAACACGTTTCGTCTACTAAGCTCTGCTGCAAAAATATTTTAGAGCTTTCTGTTTTCGTAGATTTTTAATTTAATTCTTGCTTTCTTACATACACTTGCATGCATGAATTCTATTTGCTATTGTTGTATTTATAATTGTTGTAGCCTTTTATATTCTTCTATATTGTGGCTTTCGTTTTGTACAAAATATAATTTTATATTAAATTCGCAAAAACAGTTTTCTTAACACAACCAAAAAAAAATGCACGAATCACACAAAAGTTCAGTTTCGTCGTCTCTTTTTTATTTTCTTACAAATGCACTTTATTTTTTAAATGTAACAACAACACTAATTGTTGTGCTAATTATTGCCGTTAGTGTTGTCGGTTTTCAACTGCAGGTAAAATACTTTTTGTACTGAATATTTTATGTTTGCAGCTACGACTTATATAGTTGTAGCTGACTTAGTAAGTATTCTTGTTTTTCGATTTTCAATTGTACCTCTGCTTTTATATATAGTATACGTTATTTCATTATTAATATTGTGTATAAATTTTTTATAATTCTCCCGCTCGACCAACCATCGTATTGAAACGTTCACCTCTGAATCAATTCAGCTTTTTAGTTGAACAACCGTTTCAGTTTCGTTTTCACAGCTCACACACTTTGTTTGGTGCGGCGTCACCAGCTCCGTTGTTGTTGGATTTTGAAGGAACCTTGAAGGTCAAAATTGACAATTATTTAGTTTTATGTAAAGAGCGGCGCGTGAGCATAAAGTCATAATAAAAGATGAGCATACAAATAATGCCTGTGTACGTTTGTATTTGTACACAAGGGTTGCTATATAAGTCGTAGACACTGGAAACCTCTTTAAAATAAGCATGGCGCACAGTAGACTGGGTCGAAAAAAAAGTTGCTAATGTCCGCCCCTAAATTTGAAGATTATGTGGAGAGGGTTTCGGAAAAAATTTTTTTAAATTTTTTTTGATCCTTCGAAATACAGCCGAAACGGTTTTTTCGTTGTAACTTGGTTATTTGACGTCCGATTTTTAAAATTGATATGTAATTATTTTAGCCTTGAGAAGCTTCACATTTCCGTTTAATGTCCTTTTAAGCTATGAAGTCTTTTCACATGATTAGGTCAGCTAACAAAATTTTACCCCCCTCTAATGTATGTTTTTTTCTTTCCAAACGAAAGTACTTAAAAATTCAAGAAAATGTTGCTTTGAACCATATTACTAAAATAATAAACGAAGACGTTATAGCACTTTCAATATTTATTGCAACTGTTATTTTACCTGATTATTATTATACTTAGACCTGAAACTCATGATATTTTGGAGGAAAAATTGCAGGGTTTGCATTAAAAAGTTAATAAAGATATGCCAAATATCATGAATAGGGGAAGTCAAAGTAAATAGTGAGTCAACCTGTTGTTTCGTATTTATAATAATAACACTATGCGACAACATCAACTGGTATTGTGAAACGATTTCATAGCTTACAGGCATTAAACGGAATGTGAAGTTTCTCAAAGCCAAATAATGACATATCAATTTTAAAAATCGGACGTCAAATAACCAAGTTACAACGAAAAACCGTTTCGGCTGTATTTCGAAGGATCAAAAAAATTAAAAAAATTTTCCGAACCCTCTCAAAATGATCTTCAAATTTAAGGGCGGACATTAGCACTTTTTTTTGTATGGGGGCCAACCCAGTCTAGCGCACAGTGTGCGAAGCGGCCAAAAGTCAAAAAAGTTCATCGATAGATTTTTTATAAAACTTTGACAAAACGATTTTTTACTTTATTTCATATATTTTTTCTTTCTTTTAACTATATTTCATTTCATTCATTTTATTAGTCTATGATTTCATTAATCTTACAGACTAGATTTACATTCATTCAACTTAAATGCTAATAAATTTATTTTATACATAATACGAGTAAAGTTTAGCGCTAAAGGACGCTCTCGGGGAGTGCGAAGTCAAGCTCAAGGCTAAAAAAGACCCTGTTGTATTCATTGAGAGCCCTAGAGATAGGATCAAAATTGTGATAATTAGCTCCGATAACTTTCACGTGGAACGGATATTGGGCACGAAGGGTTCTGCTCGGACATTGAAGCCAATTTGCGCTAGTAGTTCCGGGCAGGCAACCCAACCACCTATAAGATCATACACAAACAGCAGAGATTGAATATAACGTCTGGCCGCAAGCGACTTCATGTTTATGAGGGCACAGCGGGCGCGGTAAGAAGGTAATGGTTCTAAGAAATTAAACGGTTGGAGTGCGAATCGAGTGAAACTTTTCTGTACTCTTTCCAGTCTTTGAGAATGAGAGGAATAAATTGGGTTCCAAATTATGGAAGCATATTCCAGCTTTGAGAGAACTAAAGAACTATATAAAATTTTTCTGGTGTATGGATCTTTGAAACCTCGCCCATATCGCCGCAGGAAAGCCAAATTGGAATAGGCTTTAGGTAGAATGGAGCTAATATGATTCGCGAAAGTAAAACCAGAGTCAAACATTACTCCAAGATCAACGAATTCCCTAACGCTGGAGAGATTATCATCAGCAATTGAATACGCGGTATTAATCGTATTGAGGTTTCTCGAAAGCGTCATAAAGAAACATTTCTTTATAGGTTCCTATATCATTTATAAAAAAAAGAAATAAAATTGGCCCGAGAATACTACCCTGAGGTACCCCAGATGTGGCAGTGAATGAATAAGACTTGGTATTCTCAATTTCGACGAACGAGGTTCTATTAGTGAGATAGGACCCAATCCAACGTAAAAAAGGAAGAATGGAAACCCAATAGTTCAAGCTTGCCCAATAGTATGCTGTGGGTGACAGTATCAAATGCCTTCGCGAAGTCAGTATATACAACATCAACTTGATGTCCATTTTTGAACGACGAAATGCAAAAATTAGAAAATGAGGCTAGGTTCGTAACTGTGGAGCGACCACTGAGAAACCCGTGTTGACACTCATCTATGGAACCTTTTATTGCAAAGGATAGCTTCCCTTTTACCACTTTTTCAAAGAGCTTAGAGCAAGTGGGCAGTTTAGAGATGGGTCTGTAGTTAGTTACTATGTTTTTGTTGCCAGATTTAAAGATAGGAGAAATCGAGGCTATTTTCGACCTATCAACGAACTCACCTCTTGCTAGGGAAAGATTGAAAATGTAACTTAATGGGACGCAAAACGACGTGCTACATTTCTTTAGAATAAACGACGAAAGCCCGTCATTATCGCTTTTTATTGACGTTTCCAGAGCTAGGATGCCTTTAATAACGTCTTCCTCTGAGACTAACATGGATCCGAAGTCAACCATTTGTTCGACATCGGCGGAAAAATTATTAGCAGAGTTGCTAGTTACGAAGTTTGATTTAAAGAAATCTGCGAAAAGATTAACAGTATCCAATAAGCTCTCAGAAGCTATACCGCCGTAGGACATACAATTTGGAATATTGGAGCAACCTTTTTTAGATCGTATATATCTCCAGAACGCCTTAGGGTTTTCCTTCATCTCTACTTCATACCGAGAAATATATTGCTTGTATAAAAATTTGTCAAGTACATTAAAGCTTTTACTATAATAAATATATTTTTCTTTATGAGAAACATCCTTCGAAGCTTTATAGAGTTTAAGATGTTTATTTCTAAGATTCTTCAGCTTTTTTAGATTTTTCGTATACCACGGAAGTTTATGAATTCTCGCGGGAAGTAAGGGTAGATTATCAGAGAAAATTTCTAGTATATTAAGAAGAAAGGCATCGTAACATTCCGCTTCGCTTTTAGAGGCGAAAATTGAATTCCAATTTAAAACCAAATTTTTTTCATTTAAAGCATTAAAATCGGCGGCACGAAAATCAAACTTTGCAGTGGAGATTATACTCGGGCCTGAAACAAAATTAAAAAATTCCAGAGTTAAGGAGAGTGGGACATGGTGCATATCGCACCTGCATATAGGGAAAGTGGCCTCCGAAACACTAAAAATCAAGTTTTCATCTACAAAGATAAGATCTAAAATATTATTAAGCTCATTGTAAAATGAATTAATTTGGGTTAAGTTAATACTGAAAAGACTATCTATAAAATTTATTTTAGTGCGAGCTATTCACCCTTGTTGGTGTTAAGATATCATTATCAAGTAAATTTGACCATACAATTTTATTGAGGTTAAAATCACCCAAAATACAAAAATGACACTCTTCGTTATTCTCATAAAGATTCACAATATTGTTTATGCGAGCAGCATACAAAGAATCGGGGCTGGAAGGTGGAATGTAAGAAGTGCAAATGAATAATTTACCGAGACTTCCAAGATGCATACACACAACTGGTCGAGGAGAGAATCATCATTTTCTAAATGGACTGAAAAAGAACGGAACATCCGATTCACCGCAATTAAAACGCCTCCACCTCTCAAGCAATTCGGGCTTTATATCTATTTATTTTTTCAATTTATTTTTATTTTAGTTTATTTTATTTAATTTTATGTTGTATCTATTTTATTCTATATTATTTTAATTTTATTTTATATTACGATCGATACAAATATTGTTTATATCTAATACTTTTAGTTTGGCTGTAAAATGGGCGCAGAAAAATCAACTTACTTATTACTATAATGGATTAGGTTAAAAAAAGTCACAATAGCATAGTATATATAAAAAACGGGTGGGACAAAAATATACGCATTCCATTAGTGAAGTTATACTACTATATCACAAAAAGCCTGCAAATATATGAAAGTAGTTTGTTTTACTTTTAGATAAACGAATATTTGGGAAATCAAATTTCGTAAAAATAACTACTTTTTCTTATATGATTTTATTTCTATAATCTAAACTATAAGTGTTACCGAGAGGAGGGGGCGGAGGGCGACACATTGTCACTGGTGGGACAATTGTATGCAATATGTAATCTTTGTTGAACCATTCTGATAAAACCAGCTGGGGATTTCAGGGTCTATTAGATGGGTTGAGACACTTAAAATTCAATTATTACTGTTATGTAAAAAAAAACTTATAATTTCTTAGTATATTTGAAAACTATAATAAGTTTTATAATTGTCACGGATGAGAGAAAAATACTGAAGCTCTGTATGTATACATATATTATAAAAACTCTCTAGGGGAGGCCGCCACTCAGCAGAGTGTATTTCTGCCATGAAAACGTCCTCATTGGGAATTCATCTGTCTTGCAGATGCCGTTCGGAGTCGGCGTAAAACATGTAGGTCCCGTCCCCACAATTTGTAGGAAAAATTAAAAAGGAGCACGACACAAATTAGAAGAGAGTCTCGGCCTGAAAACTCGTCGAACGTTATCGCACCTTGTATTTATTCATTTTTTTTTAAATAAGGTAGTTTTGGACCTTAAAATATGGTTCATGTCAAGAAACCATTTCATAGGCTAAATAAATTTGAGTTACAGAAAATTAAAAAAATTTTTACTTTTGAGGCTTTGACTTAGTTCGTAGACATCGCATTTTGTATAAAATTTCCGTGGCACGTTGTTAGTTGATATCTTTTTTAGGATTATAAGGCATATAAGAAATGGCTACTCACTTTTAACAACTATTTCTGCGTATTTCTCATGTATGAAACATTTTTCAATGTTGAATAAGAACCTCAAAGAAGCTCAAACTGAATTGTTGGATATATTAAAAATGACTTTCTAATGTTGTATATATGAAAGAACGACTAAAAAATATGAAATAGCGATCTTTTTTTGATACATGTAATAATAAAAATATTCCCTTCGTTCAACAAGGAGCGCCAGTCGCTTCTGCGCTGCCCAAACTGGCACCAATTGGTAACACCAAGGGGATTAAAATCGCTTTCAAGCTGGCCCTTCCAGCGTAGTAGCCGCCCCCTCTTCATCTGCTTCCATAGGCGGGTTCCGATAATAAGAATATAAGGCTTATATAATTTGATTTTTTGATCAGTTTCTATAAATAAAGAGGAGTTCGGTAGTGATGGTTTGACAGTTTTTCAAAACAAGCTAATTCAACCTAATTGGTATTGAATAAGCATTTAAAGATTGAATCCAATATTTTTAGGTTGATTGAAGGTTTTTACATTATTATCCACACTATCCAGTTTTATGAGAAAATTATCTCCAATCCAAGGTTTACTTTTTCATGGAACCTCCATATAACAGAGTGCAAGTTTTAAGTATCTCAGATACTCTTTGTTGACATCGTTGATTTTTTCTGGGTCCCTATTACGTTTTACGATACGTGATGGAAGCTTATTTTTAAAATCACAATTGCTCTGAAAAGGGTGAATCGAATTTATGATATATGTGAACCAACGTCGACTAGTAGGTACTCGTTAGATCCATAACTTATTATAAAATTTAAAATAAGTTTGAGTTGCATAGTTATCGTGTTAATGAAAATGATTTTCAGTCACTGATCATAAGACGTAATACGGGCCCTGGTTTCTATTTTCATCATTTATATTATTAACAAAGTGAAATTACTTCATCTTCGCGCGCTAACCATTAGTTCTTAATTTCGACCTCAAATATTAAAACTTTAGTGTTAGCCCTCGTATTTGGAAATGAAATCAAAGTTTGTGGAAGAGAGCAAAAAAAATTCTATATTATCAACCAAAATCATACATACAAAGAATATTTTTTATATATTATACACAACAATAAAAATTGAAAATAAAATATACTAAGCGAAGAAATTTCAGGAATAGAATTACTAATTTTCACTGGTTAACGATAAGCGCTCACCAGTGAGAGTACGTACATATGTAAGTATGTATGCATGCATATGAGTCAGCATTCTTCTACAGTAAATACATTGAAAGAAAAAGTGGGCAAATACTGCAAATGTATTTGTAGATACGTACCTACATATTTACCGGATAGAAAAATGCAATGTCTGCCCCTGAGACCCCTTTGCAGCTTTGCACATTGCAGCTAACATATCTTTAACGAAACACATGTCGACACCGTTGTCGTTGTAGCTATTTGTTTTTATTTTTTATGTGTAGGTACTAAAATTTTCGCACAAACAGTTGGGAACTTCTTAGGTATTGGCATAACCTCCATAGCACACGGACTTTTACCAATACACCTACATAAGTTATCCATGTTTGTTTTACGATTTGGAGGCACGTTTGTTACGCTCTCATTCGATATTTTTCTTAACGCTACTCATTTTTTTTATACCCAGCTGTAGTTGTACACAAGGTATTATAACTTTGATTGGATAACGGTTGGTTGTACAAGGTATAAAGGAATCGAGATAGATATAGACTTACATATATCAAAATAATCAGTATCGAAAAAAATTTGATTGAGCCATACCCGTCCGTCCTTCCGTCTTACCGTTAACATGATAACTTGAGTAAATATTGAGATATCTTCACCAAATTTGGTACACGAGCTTTTCTGGACCTAGAATAGATTGGTATTGAATATGAGCGAAATCGGATGATAACCACGCCCACTTTATATATATATAACATTTTGGAAAACACAAAAAACCTGATTATTTAGTAAATAATACACCTAGAATGTTGAAATTTGACATGTGGACTGACATTGAGACTCTTGATAAAAATTTGAAAAAATTTTTTAAATGGGCGTGGCACCGCCCACTTGTGATAAAATCAATTTTACAAATATTATTAATCATAAATCAAAAATCGTTAAACTTATCGTAACAAAATTCGGCAGAGAGGTTATAGTAGGAGAGCTGGTAAGCATTTTTGAGCAGGTATTTGAGGCACAATGAAAATTATGTACAATGCTTTTTTAATGGTATCTAAATATAGAAACGCAGAACTGGCTAAGGGGTGGCGGGGCTGAAACAATCCTTGAATTTAACAAAAAAATTAATTTTTGTATGCTAAAAATATTTTTGAGGCACTTTGAAAATTAGATATGTTAAAATTTAGTATTTGAAATATATAAAAAGAAATAAGCCAGATTATTAGGTTGGGTCTAAAACTTTGCCAGGTCATTATAATTTTTTTTAATTGAAAAAATGTTTTGAGGCACTTTGAAAATTAGATATGTTCAAATTTAATATTTGAAAAATATAAAAAGAAATAAGCCAGATTATTAGGTTGGGCCTAAAACTTTGCCAGGTCATTACAAAATAATTTTTTTTTAATTGAAAACAATGTTTTTGAGGCATTTTGAAAATTAAATATTGTAACGGATTTAGGGAAATTCGGCACATTTGCAACCTTCTGCTAACTTTAAAATCGCTAAACTGTTGAATAAATCACTCCCAATATTCCTTATTGCAAATGATCTTTATTAAACTACTTTGGGAGTAGTACAATTATATTTCACAATTAAACTTCACTTCGCAACTGATAGCGTGTTTAAATCAAACTGATTAGTTATTACTCAGCTTGCGCCGCTTTTTTACTCTCTGTAGCCTCGTACATCCATTTCTCCTAAGCTCTAGTAATTTCGCGAAAAGTTGTAGCTTATGCTTGGTTACAGTCATATAAGTACATGTATATCTGTAGTTTATGTTTGTCTTATAGCCATATGTGTGTGTATGGGTGAGTACTACTTGGGCTGATGACTGCATGTGTGTGCGTGAGTAATCTCTTCATCGCCTTCTATATACGTGTGTAAATGATGATTAATGTGTTAACATATCTAATTTTCAAAGTGCCTCAAAAACATTTTTATACTCAGCTGAGCAGAGCTCACAGAGTATATTAACTTTGTACGCATAACGGTACCCCGTAACGGCATAAACTATTGGAGATAGATATAGACTTCTATATATCAAAATGATCTGGGCGGAAAAAGAAATTCATTTAGACATGCCGGTCCGTCCGTCCGTCCGTCTGCCCGTAAACACGATAACTTAAGTAAATTTTGAGGTATCTTAATGAAATTTGGTGCGTAGCTTCCTGGGCACTCATCTCAGATCGCTATTTAAAATGAACGAAATCGGGCTATAACCACGCCCACTTTTTTGATATCGAAAATTTTGAAAAACCGAAAAAGTGCGATAATTCATTACCAAAGACGGATAAAGCGATGAAACTTGGTAGGTGGGTTGACCTTATGACGCAGGATAGAAAAATGGAAAAATTTTGGACAATGGGCGTGGCACCGCCGACTTTTAAAAGGTAATTTAAAACTTTTGCAAGCTGTAATTAGGCAGTCGTTGAGGATATCATGATGAAATTTGGCAGGAACGTTACTCCTGTTACTATATGTGTGCTAAATAAAAATTTGCAAAATCGGATGACAAATCCTCCCTCCTAAAAAAAAATTAAGTAAAATTTTAACAAAAAATTGAAAATCCTTACAGTATATAAGTAAATTATGTCAACATCCATCTCCAGAAATTATATGGGCAACAAAATACAAAAATAAAAGAAACTTTCAAAATGGGCGTGGCTCCGCCCTTTTTCATTTAATTTGTCTAGAATACTTTTATGTCATAAGTCGAACAAAATTCACAAATCCTTGTGAAATTTGGTAAGGGCATAGCTCTATAACGGTAACTGTTTTCTGGGAAAATTGGCGAAATCGGTTGAAGCCAATTTCTTTTTATATTTTTCAGTAATTAAATTTTAACATATCTAATTTTCGAGGTGCCTCAAAAACATTTTTCAATTAAAAAAATATTTTGCAATGACCTGGCAAACTTTTAACACCCAACCTAATATCTGGCTTATTTCTTTTTATATTTTTCAAATATTAAATTTTAACATATCTAATTTTCAAGTGCCTCAAAAACATTTTCTCAATTAAAAACAATTATTTTGCAATGACCTGGCAAAGTTTTAGACCCAACCTAATAATCTGGCTTATTTCTTTTTATATTGTAACGAATTTGCTGCAAATCCTCTTATTTGCCCCTTTTGCTAGGTTCGTATCGCTAAACTGTTGAATAAATAACTCCAATATTGAATAATGGAAAAATGGCCTTTATTAAAATGCTTCACAATAACACTCAAACTGTGCAACGAATAGCTTAATAACCAAACTGATAGCTCAAATGAAACTCCACTAATCAAAATAATACTGGTATTGCTCGCTAGATATCTTCTTAGTCGTAACTGCTGATCAACTCAAATCAAACTGAATTACTTCTTACTCGCCTGCACCGCTTTTATAGTTTACGCTGCATACTTCTAGGCTCTTCGATTTCCAGAAGTTACTAGTTGTTTCGGCTACAAAATCGCCAGCCACAACTACGTGCACAAATTATTGCCCTCTCTTGTGACCAATGAGATAAGATATATGCATGTGTTTGTGCATTGCCGCTCCGCTGCTCGTATACGTACATATGTGTAGACGCAATTATTTATTCGTTTATGTAAACACATACACATAAAGATTGAATTATTGATGTGAATGTTTGTAGTTTACAGTCTCTCGCGCGCACATAGCCGTATAAGTAATGCATCTGTGTGTGACATCTCTCTGGGCTGCCTTATATATGTGTATACTTGATTTAATTATTAACGTAAATACTGCTTGGCATGGCCTTAGCATCGCCTTAGTGATGGGATAATTTAGTGATGCTAATATCCGTGACACCCGATCGTCCCGATCAGACAAATCTCTCGATCTAAATGCTGCTAGCATCGCCAAATGTATCACTCTTCTACTCCGTGGTTTCTCATGCTTTGTATGCGGTAGATGGTATCACTGACCTTCTTCACAACCTTGTACGGGCCTTCCCAACTGCACCGAAATTTGGATGGAACACCTTTCCGCCGGTGAGGTTTGTATAACACGTACCAAATCTCCCGCCAGAGAAACCTTCGAATTATTGTTCTCATGGTACCTGTGTTTCATCGTACCACTCAATACCCTGGTTCGTTCCTTCACACTCTGTTGTTTGGCCAATGAACCACTTCGTAGAGCTTGCGCTGTACGAATTTTCTTTGCATAATCGGTATCGTTCCCACATTTTACAACAGTAGTGCGCTCCGGCTTGAAACTGCCCTCGCATCTTTCTCGGAAATTCGTTGCTTCGTTTTCCTGCGTCTTTTAGGTTTTTCAATGCCAGTGTTTCTCTCGCAGGTACTTTTGATTTTGATTTATTTGGCCCATTTCGTTTCATCAACCTTTACCTTTGACTTTCGTGTCTTTGGTCGACTTTTCTCCACCAGTACTCTATTACTGCTGAAACCTTTTTCCAAACTGAAGTAATTGGCACATCCTGCTTCTTATAAATGCATCGCCCTTCTCCGCATATCGATCTTGATGTCACTGGTCAACCAAGAAATCCCACTCCCAATATAACTTCATCGACAATCTCCGCCACAACGATTTGTGTAAAACCATGACCTTCCCAATTAAGACTTCCACATATTACTTATCCCTGGACTTGATTATACTCGCCACTGACCGTACGCAACCTTGCTCCAGGTAACCGCTTTACTTTCCTGTTACAAATCAGATCGTATCAAGGAATGAGATGCGCCCGTATCTACGTCAGTACACGCTTCTTGCCATCCACATTCCCTCTGACGGTAAGACTGCTTGATTTCCTTCCAATTTGCGACACGATATCACAGGACATTCAATGCGGTCTAGCTCTCTACCTCTTACTCGCTCTTGCTCATCTCCTCCAGCATTTGTTCGTTTATTGCCACCCACATTGTTGAACTATTAGGACCAAGATCGCAATGACGTGCAATGTGGGGACCTGGTTGCCGCACTTGAGACATTTAATAACTCCGGCATTCTTCTGTTGAGATCCCTTCAGTGCTTCCAAATTGTTTCTACCCACTCTGGCCTTTCTACTTCACACGGCGTGCTTTGAAAACTGGCTTACACAGAACGACGCTGTTCCTGAATCAGAGCTTGTGACACCGTTTCTGCGAATGTTGGCCTTTGGGTTTGCGTATGTAGCTTCGCTTTGTTTCGACGTCCCGTATGCCCATTTATAAAGCTCTGATCTTTACCCTTTCAGTGTATTCCACGGGTGCATCCGCATTTGCAAGATGAGCAATCTTTCATGTCCGAAGCAAACTCCTGCAAAAGTCTCGTTAGCTTTTTGGTAGCGGTTTTGCAAGCAATTTGGACATATCTGTTTTCTATGCTCGCTTCCATAACGTCGTTCTACAGCAGCCATCAATGCTCATAACTGTTCCGTTCGTACTCTGGAATAGTCTGTCAGATTTCGGCAGCTGGTCCTTTCAATGCTACGAAGAGCGCGGCAACTTTATCTTCCACATTCCAGTTGTTCACTGCTGCGGTCTTCTCAGAACTGTAGCTTAAAGACCTGAAAAGGAACAGAACCGTCCAAGATGGTGTTTTTTACTTTGGATGTACTCGCTGAAACTGCTGGACGTTTAATTGTAACTGCTCCATACGACCCTTCAAATCATCGCTTCTGCCTGAAATTGAGCGATTTTTGCATCCTGCGCTTCCAGCTTTGATGTTACCCTTGCTTCCTGTGCTTCTAACTGTGAAGACATTTGTGCCACCATGTAATGATAATCGCTCTTCTTGTCTTCGCTTCCATCTTGATGTTATGCGTGTCTCCTGCGATTCCAGTTGGGATGCATATATGTCTTCTGTTCTTTCCAATTGCGTTTCCATCTTGGATGTTATACGGTTCTCCTGGGATTCTAGTTGAGATGCCAGTTTGAGATGTTATATCTGTCTTTTGCGATTCCAGTTGAGAAGCCACTGTCGATGTTTGAGCAGATATTGCAGCCAAAATCATGTTCAAGTCTGTGCTCGTAACTGTCTGCGATGTTTCGTTTTTCTCTTTCAATTTTTGTTACTTCCCTCGCCATCAAGATGAAAGTCATACTCTTCCACATCAATTCCTTCCGCTTCCATTGCCTCTCGTAGCCGATGCCTGAAGTTCAAGTTTAACGCCGCTTGTATTCAATCCACGGCTCTCCAACTCCTTCTTTAGTTGCTGGATCTTCAATTCACTGAATTTTGCCATGTCCTTGTTGTCCTCCGGAATTTATTCAACATATTCCTCTTCTGACACCAATTGTAACGAATTTGCTACAAATCCTCTTATTTGCCCCTTTTGCTAGGTTCGTATCGCTAAACTGTTGATAAATACTCCAATATTGAATAATGGAAAAATGGCCTTTATTAAAAATGCTTCACAATAACACTCAAACTGTGCAACGAATAGCTTACTAACCAAACTGATAGCTCAAATGAACTCCACTAATCAAATAATACTGGTATTGCTCGCTAGATATCTTCTTAGTCGTAACTGCTGATCACTCAAATCAAACTGAATTACTTCTTACTCGCCTCGCACCGCTTTTATAGTTTACGCTGCATACTTCTAGGCTCTTCGATTTCCAGAAGTTACTAGTTGTTTCGGCTACAAAATCGCCAGCCACAACTACGTGCACAAATTATTGCCCTCTCTTGTGACCAATGAGATAAGATACATGCATGTGTTTGTGCATTGCCGCTCCGCTGCTCGTATACGTACATATGTGTAGACGCAATTATTATTCGTTTTATGTAAACACATACCATAAAGATTGAATTATTGATGTGAATGTTTGTAGTTTACAGTCTCTCGCGCGAACATAGCCGTATAAGTAAATGCATCTGTGTGTGACATCTCTCTGGGCTGCCTTATATATGTGTATACTTGATTTAATTATTAACGTAAATACTTGCTTGGCATGGCCTTAGCATCCGCATTAGTGATGGGATAATTTAGTGATGCTAATATCCGTGACAATATAT
>JARSSU010043950.1:0-11591 GCA_029619165.1 Eurosta solidaginis
TTGCCTTGTATGTATGTGTGTAAATGATTATTGATTTGTTCATGTACACAAGAGTGGCAGCTTGATTTATTGTTGTTGTGCCTTTATTTAGTAGCAGCACAGTGATGCTAATTTTCGTCACAGTATGTTTGCAGGTTTTATATATTTTTGAAATTTCAACACATTCAGCTCCATTCATGAAAGGTTTCAGGGGCCCTATTCGCCAACAGTGAGGCCCCTATTATGAGACAAATTGGATCTTCGACTGTGGTGGAAAGAGCTGTCCGACCCTGCAAAAATCGTTGGATTACGTGTTCCATTTTCTTCATGTTGGAGTACCTAACAACATTCCTTTGCAATGCGTTTGCGGACCACCATCAGCGATCATTGCTCGTTTTTTAACGACAGTGATCACGACACGATGACGATCGAAAAAAGTTGCCAAAAGTAAAATATTGCATGCAAATAACTAATAATAAAATTTTACTTTGGCAACTCTGATAAAATGCAACAGCGCACTGGTTTTATGTATACATACTAAAGTATGTATAGAGAAATATTAGTTTCTTTATTCACGCAAATGCTAAATAACATAAGATTATTCGTAGTATAAAATATAAAAGTTGTATTGCCCCTCTTCATTTACTTTCATTTTAAATTAAATTCACTTCGATAATTCTTTCCGACACAATTCGTCTTTAGTACTTTTGCTCCATGGAGTACTACAGTGAAAGTACTTTGGAAAGTACTCTCACGTAGGTACTCTATGGCATACTCACAAACAAAGCGAGAGTGGGATCACCTACTCCTCTCCTAGGACATCGCAATGTTAATTGGAGCACATTTTTTGTATGAATACAGATTAGATTTGGAACAGTCCTATACTCCCAAAGGAGTATTGCTTACATTATTTATAGAGTAATCGCGTTTTTTGAAGAGGAACGAATTTTTATTCGGTATTATGACATTCGATCGATCAAGACTAGTGTCATTGTTCGATAAATTCAACCGTTCAGAAAAGCACATTCCCATGATCTGTCAAATAAAATAAAAGCAAAATTATTTATTATGAAGAAAAAAGTTTAAGTACTGGAACTAGCCATAAGTATAAAACGCTGAAATGAATTTCAACGCGTAATTGTAGCTTTCTAAACATTGTAACTATCTGAACCTGTTGTTACATGTGTTAAAAACTAAACTTCATAATGACCATAGAAGCGTTCATGAACTTGCTATCCAGTAAAGATGAATGGCTGCAACAATGCACAAGAGCCAAGTCTATTCCAACCATTTTGAAATTGGCAACAATTCTCACATTTTGCGCTAGGGATTGTCTCAGCTGAGCACCGGGTACGAGAATGCACTCGGCATTTTTTCCACCTAATCCTTTCTGCAAGTTCGTTTTGTTATAAGCGGATTTTGTCCCAATTTTTGAAATCAGTGTTCCAACCAGTGTTTTGTATTCACCACCTTGGACCTACATATATGTAGGGTTCGTAAATATATTGACTAAATTATTTATATTTAATTTTGTTATTATGTTACTTTAAACTTTGTAATTTTAATATGTTTTACAATATTTTAATTTTCAATATTATTTTACTATTTTCAAAAATTTTCATAATTATTCAATTTTGCATCATGAAAGTATAACATTTTCTTTTAATAATTTTTTTGTGGATATTAATTTAATTAAAATTAAGCATCCTACACTATATACGATTAATACAAATAGTTTGAAATTACTATTCCGTAGGAAAAAAGTAGAAGATAAACACAAAAAATTATTAACAATTTCTTCAAATTCGATACAGCGTCGACAACGAATTTCTATTCGCTTCAAAATTAGATACAGAACGAAAATTTCAACAGAGATTAGATGTCATAATACCAATTTTTAATAAAATGCTCATAATAGGGGCCTGAGTTTTGAAATTCTGATTCTGTAAAGCAAAACTGTGAACAAAAAACTCACTGCTAAAAACTTCGTGAGTTTCTTTGGTAGCCAGTGTAAACTATTGTGACCATAGTGTACTATACCAAGTGTGTTCACTAAGCGATAAACGTCAAAACTACAACAGCCTCGCTCACCTGATGGAAATCTCAGGTCTAGAGTCGCATTTTTGGTCTTAACGACAACATTTTTGACTACCAATCGTATGGACTTTTTCAATTTTTCAATCATTCGGAGCATTCGGTAATGGTATCCATTTTGAATTCGCTGTCATTCCGAATCCAGCGAGTGCCTGTCAGAATGCTTGACAGATAAGTCAACACACTTGTACTTGTACACTATGATTGTGACACTCATAACTCATACGCACTGTTGCAGAATGACTTTTTTGTTTCATGGCGTTTGATGAATATTTTCTCACTGACCATGGTTCAACTATATACAGGTGGCTCATCTGTAAAGCAACAAAATATGTCTGTTCAAATTGTCAAAATCTGTGTATTGGTGTTGGTGCGAATGGTATGACATGGAAACATAAACTTAGCAGTTTTTGTATGTGTAAGTAAAATGTTGCCAATGTGTTGGTTTCATTTTAAGTTTGCCATCTCCTTTTGACAATCCCTTCGACCATGCAATGACATAAATAAAATCAGCTGATGAGATGAGCCAACCTGTACATAATTGAACCATGTCACTGACATAAGACTTTTCATTCAGCGTTCATCAGCAAAACAATGTGCACAATAATTTACAGAATCGCATGAAAATTTAAAGTGTAAATTGTGTGTGCAAATGAGTTTTCAATGAGTGTACATTTTTCAGTTTTCACAGTTAGGGAATTGACCCCCAGGAATAGAAAATATTTTTCAAACGCAGTAAATATTGAAGTTTTTTATCAAAAATCAATTTTATAATCCAAAAAAAGTAGTTTGAATATAAAATTATGAATTTAAATGAGTTATGCCTGTGTCAGTGCGAGTTTAAACTCTAGTTAAAGTTGATTAGAGTTTAACCTTGACACTTTGTTCGATAACATTAAATTTTGGTGCTCATCTCAGCTTAAGCGGCCGAAGTGGCAAGGTTAAACTCTTGTCAACTTTAACTGCAGTTTATACTCGCACTGAAAAAACCGGGCATAAGGTGTCCTAAGTGTTTTGTACAAAGATGTTTGAACATAAAGATGTTACATGCGCGAACTTTAGTGCAAATCAGCGGCGCTTCACAAAATTCTAGTAGGACACAGAGACAATTTAAAGTAGATGCATGCGCGGAAACTAGTGTGAGGCAACATATAAGACACATTCACCACACACCACTGCATATCTATACCCTGTCCGACCCAAAAATGTCCGCTAAAACGTTGGCGATATCAGTTAAAATATGTTATCGCCAACGTTTTTAGCGGACATTTTTGGGTCGGACAGGGTATACATGAAAATTTTACAATCAAATGAAAATTTTTTAGTAGGTCATGAAAGAAACCTTAAAAATCAAAGGCGAAAAAAGTAAAAAAATGAAATTCCGCAGCCTCGAAAATTATTTTTTGGGTATGCGTAGTGGAACTTTTTTTCCTGAGCCCAAATCCTATCGAAAAATCGATGGCGCGATATCGGTTAATAATCGACCAGTCTATTATACACTATGGGCCAACAGAGGTTTGTGTCACCGCTTTTCGGTACAACATGTTCTGTAGCTAGTTGCCGCTAGATGAGTCTCCTAAGCATTACCTAAGTGAGGATAGGCGTTTTTTTTACGCGCAAACGTAGTCGTATATACATATGTACATACGTGTAAAAAACACGGCTATAGTTATAATATTTCTAAACGTATAGTAAAATCTACTCCGATCGTAGTAGAACTCAAAGGCAGTTCTGTATAATAGGCAACCCCCAAAAATATGCATGCCGAAATTGTCAGAACAAGGGATAACGTCAACGGTATGACAACACCCGAATCACCTTAATATTAATTTCATCATGGTTGGAGGCCAAATTTTTCAATCATTTATATTATATACTAGTACATTTATACCTTTCTCTGCATATGAAAACACCAAATTATCAAGAAGAATAAGGCCTGTTTAAAAATGTCTTCAGTAAAGTCCATTTTATTCTGGCGCACATTATGCAAAATATTTTCACATAAATTTTTGCAGGACAAATTCCATAAATCTGTTGGATCAGAAATTTCGCAATAAATAAGCATAATAGAAAAGAGCTCTCTAATTTTGTGCGCGCTCTCAGAGACGGTGCATCAATCAATATATTCTTCCAATGACTATCATCCTGCAGTATTAGTCGTACCTGGCAAGCTGCTCGATATGTTGGATATAGTTGACCATCTACTCGACGTAAATCAGTGAAAGATGTCGGTCCTCGAACATGATGTAGTAGTAGTCGAAGATAAAAACATTCTGAGTAATTGGGATGTAGGGTACATACCCTACCCAAAGTCATTTGTGGTGGTTCCTGCAATACTTGTTCGATATTACTCGGTGTGAAATAACCCCTTTGTCCTTTTTCTAAGTGAACAGATAGATTTACAACCGTTGGAAATCGCTCATGAACCGAAAATCCCAGTAATCTCCAAATACTTTCTGATGTGCTTATATATCTGCCATTCAAACAATTTGCACGTCGTCCTTATTATCTTGAACGGAAAATGTCGCTGCGTCGCTAATTTGTTGACATACTTACAAGTATATTTTATGGATTGCGCTGAATGACAGTACTCTACATTTATGTGAGCGGAGAAACATCTGGAAAGAACGGGGCAATATGGAACGATCCATCGGCTGTCGACGTTGTCCCATTAGAAAGTACATGGGTATAGCCACCGTCCGCTCAAGACCTTCTTCTATATTTTAGATATCCATCTTCCCCGGTCTGCGTATGCTGTAGGTGGTCGCGTGGGTATCGTTTTGAACATCGTCCATTCAACATACAGGGCGATGATAAATGATCGACCCCACATCGCCCGTGGATCATATTTTCAGTAATTAATTATCATACAACATCGGATCTTCGTCTTTATTTGGAATTTCCGCTGATATAATGCGATCCATGACATCGGGAAGAATTTTATCTATTAGCCAAATTAAAATATGTGCGTGAGGTAAAGCTCGCTTTTGCCATTCCACAGTAAACATATGGCATCTAACTTTTCCAAAAATATCTTGTTTTTTAATTAAACTCATGAGTTGGTGTAGTTTGATATGGAATAATCTTAATACAATGTCATGGCGCCGACTTGGTCGTTGATTAGGAAACAGTTCGTTTTTGATTTCACTCCACTCGGATTGCATGTGAATGTAATAAATAAGTCAGACCTTCCATAATGATGGATATTTAAGAGGACGTCTTGTGTACGTTCATGCAAATATCGAGGCGATCCAGTAAATGAAGACGGCAAAATTACTAACTGACCAATATTTTCAGGATTGCAATCCTCATTAACAGTATCCCTTAGATGTATATACATAATTACCTGCACGCAACGTCTTTTGGTGTGCCCTTCTAAAATTAAACCTTTTGGTCATCAGTTTAGCAGCCATGTCCACACAGTATCGGTTAAAGAGATATCCATATCTCAAAAAACTCGTGCATTTGCCAAGAGCGAAATGACGCACTCCTTTGGCTGTGAGTATAAGTGTCTCTTTAGTGATTTTGTTGGCCCGCTATAGCTTGGGTTTGGCCATCGAAAGTGTTACGCTTGCATTATTGGGGGTTTTCATCACTTTATCCGAAAAATAAAGAGCTTTAATTGTGAAAATGGAAAAAATAAAAAGCGCAGGGTGTTTATTTGCGTCAATACTTTCTTAAAAAAAATTCATAAAATCGGTTTGGTACTTCTTGAGATTACAAACAAACATTGCCCATATAAGCATTTTTATATAATTAGTATAGATATATATATATATAGATATATATATTATGTATGTAGAGGACTTTGAAGACAATTTGTGAGTGCTCACGCATTTTGAATGGGGCGAAGCACTGCTAACCCAAGGGACTATTGTAGATTTGGTTAATCCTTTGCCAGAGATGAGTCCGTTACGCCCCTGCACTAGCACGTTTTGGTACTAGCTCTACTGCCTTGGGAACGGTTTTTGGACCCCTCGAACCTTTCAGTCTGTGTATTTTAGAAGCATCTTATGACAATATCCCATAACTATCTTTGTTCAGAGAGCATTTGAGTGACGTAGTAGTCTACCTAAAACGAAGTTTCTAGTGCTCCATGCTTAAACACCTGTGATTAGTCTCGCTATCCATGAGCCTTGTTGTTCATTTCTCCACAGCGCAAAACGTTTCCTTCCAGCTTTTATGGCTAACGGCTTCAATGCGATCTTGAGCCATATTTTCTTTTTGCTTCCCATAATTTTCTTCCGACCAGTTACAGGAGATTCTTCGAAGTTTACCAACAGGAAGTAGCAGTACAGTAGCGTGGATAAAGCGTTGCTTTGGTTGTTCGACCATCAGCCTAATAATAAGGTTATGTATTTCCTGCAGCCCCATTCGGTAAAGGTGCTCAGAATATACCCTCTGGTTCTGCCCCCTCTTTATTTTCGTGCGGTGTAAAAATGTCGTTCATTATGATTGTATATAACTCTATTGTCGGTGTTCTCTTTTCTAGTCCCGACCATATTGGTATCTGAAGGCATCTTCACTGGCAGCCTTGATGATGTTTATATATGCAGAACAACCCTAGTTTAAGCCGTCGTCCGACATGATTTGCATCACACTGGAAACCAGCGACTGATGATTGAAAGTGTTTTGGACGTCCCAATTCCAGGATTTATGTTGCACAGTTGAATACGAAAGCAGAGCGACTTTTATTAGTCAAGACAAGTCATGGGATCCTCTGTCGTATGTAAAAAACAGAACGTATAGAGGAGGTGTCGGTAAGAGTTTCTGTAGTTGGCGTTCCTTCGGCCCTTTGAAGCGAGAAGTATGGAAATGCCGGTTGTAGCCCAATTTTGTATGGGAAAAATGGTGCAAGGAAATAGGTTTGTGTCCTGGCTAAACTCACCACACACCGATCTATAAACCGCTAGGTGTCGCATCCGTCCTTCCGGTTTGTGTTCTCACCTCTGGCTGATCTCACCTCTGGCTAATCTCACCACTGACCGCTCTATACACCGCTAGGTGTCGCATCTGTTCTTCCGGTTTGTGTTCTGGCTGAGCTCACCTCTGGCTGATCTCACCTCTGGCTAACTTCCGCTAGGTGGCGCATAAGAAAAAGCTTAGTGGTATATGAGAAAAAGCTTAGAGCTTTTGCCTTTAGCAGAGCTTTGCCGTAAACATGATGCAATAAATTATATATATTATATATATATATATATATATATATGTATATCAACAAACCGCAAAATACATACCGACGCAGACATACCCATCCATATACATACATTTAGATTAGGGCTACTTCGCTCAATGCATATAAATTGGACATCTTTTGAGTAAAAAATGAGGATCGTTAAATAGGGGGCCCTACATTTTTAAAGGGCCGCAAATTTTTATATGTCCCCTCATATTTCTGATGAGTCCATAGACTTCACTCGAGCCGTTTTAAAGAGTCCCATAGATTTCTAATCGAGCGACTGCTTCCCAATCCCCCACCCTCCCGCCTTTTTCTCGTCTACAAAAAGTAGCAGTTGGACACCTGTAGTACCGTCCAACCCCCAACCCCAAACCCCCAAACCCCCAACCCCACCCCCCATTTTTCTCGTCTACAAAAAGGAGTCGATGGGCACTTGTAGTACCGCCCCCCTTTTTTCTCGTTGTAAAACGGGCCTGTCAGACACCGTCAGGGAGAGATTGTTAACTAAAGGTTAGCTTAATATCGAACTCATGATTTTCCATTATTGAACATTTTATTTGTATGTATATACTTACACATATGATTGTACATGGGAATATCAACCAACTACAAAATACATGCCGATGGTCACATCCATCCATGGGAAACTTGTTCCAATGTAAATACTTACTTTTTTTGTCAAATAAATCTTTTTCAAATAAATAAAACAATTTTTATTTAAAATTTTAAAATTTTTATTTATATTTTTCTCCATACTTTGGTGTGGTTAAAAACTAAATAAATGTAAGGGCGATAACCTCCGAAGAGATGTAGGCCGAGCTTCTCTTCCAATTTGCGTCGTGCTCCTCTTGATTTTCCCTACAAATTGGCCGGACGGGACCTACATGTTTTATGCCGACTCCGAACGGCATCTGCAGGCAGATGAGGTTTCACTGAGAGCTTTTCTCATGGCAGAAATATACCCGGAGCGCTTGCCAAACACTGCCGATTCATTCTGACGTGTAACATCTAAAACAATTATTGGAGAGTGTTAAACAAATTGATCAGGCAATAAAGGTGGTTGGGGAGTGCGTCCATAGTAACTTTGTTGAAATTTCAAATACATGTCATATAATAGAGCATATCGATTTCGATCAAATTTAATATTAAGATCATCACATGGATATGTAGTGGAGTTGAGGTGAACTTTAACATGCAATAAGTCACAATGTGTAAATTTATTTTCATTTTGAAATCCTAAAATAATATAGCGAGGTCTTTTATGTTCACAACCAGTTTGACATTCCATAAGATATTAGTGCTTTCCTATAGAGACGGGTTATGATAAACATCCCAACTTCTAAACGAAATGTTTAGTGGTTGTTTGCTATTAATTGTTCTCAACATAGTTAACCGATACGAGTCTGAAAGTTCAACATGTGGCACTTTCCATGTAATATTTAAAAGTTTTAATAAAAGCTTTTCCGATGGTGTAGTTGACGTCATAACAGCATCATCTTCTTTGGCTCGTATTAAGATTAATTCATGTTTACAATTAACAATAATTTTATCAAAATCTTCAGCGAATCCAAGCAGTTTTTTCAACGGTATACAAAAATTAAAATGTCCAGTCTTTAGGCTAATATTTTCAAATGGACACCACCCTGCATTTTTTAGATTTTTACTCTCAAATTCGTTAAGTGATATATAATTTTTCATTGCTGTTGCAATACCCAACTTTCTAGTGCGATCAATTTCTATTCCATTAATTTCATATTGAATCTCCTCGAATAAATACGCCATACAATTATTAAGCAGCTGCACAGTTTTTGAAACTTGCGAATTACTATTTGATTTGAGATTTTTAAATGGTTTTAAAAAGAGAGGGATGTAGTTATATTAGGTGATTTGAACATAGATATAATGCAGTTCAATGCGGTATCTGAAAGCTACCTAGCACTATTGGCCAGTCACGGTTTTACATCGTACTTAAATAAGCCGACAAGGAACTGTTCTGGCACTTGTCTGGATCATATTTTTTGCCGTCTTAGCAGCTTGTGTGCGTGCACTGGTATTAATTTGGAACTAGGTATTACAGATCACAGTATGACTGGTGTCAAACTTGAGTTCCATATGAAAAAGAAAGATTTAACGAGCAATACAAAACGAATATGATAAACTATTCCATGCTTAATGAAAAGCTGCTTTATGAGGATTGGGTTGTTGTCTACGCTGAGAAAGATATTTCAAAAGCATACTCTCTGTTTATAATATATTGCATGGTCACATAGAATTCTCTAGTTTCACTTGTGCTCGACGTAAATCCAAAACCAAGCTTAAACCCTGGATGCATTCTGCCCTTTTAAAAAGTATTAAATTGAAAAATAAGTTAGGTGTTAAGTGTAGAAAACATTCTGCCCTTTTAAAAAGTATTAAATTGAAAAATAAGTTAGGTGTTAAGTGTAGAAAGCATCCAAGAAATCTTGCGCTTCGATCTCGTTACAAAAGTTGTGCAAAAAATTAAATAAAGACATAAATCCACACCGAGATACTTATTCCGGAGTAGACTATTGAGCTGCCATGGGAACACTAAAAAAGAATGGGAAGTTGTAAATAGCATTATCAACCGAAATAGCTCTGGTAGTGAACGGGTTATTGCTCTGAATAATTGTGGCAATATGATTGACGACCCCTCTGTTGTTGCTGATATTTTTAATGATTTTTTGTGTCTGTTGGTCAATGCAATACTTCTTCCTGCAACTGCATCATGTCCAGTGGTGACGCATCTATTTCTAGGTGCAGTTTTATGTTTGAACCCTTCACAGGCACTGAGCTCCTTGCAATAATAAAAGTCTAAGCAACTCTGGCTCTAGTGAATACGACGGTATTTCAAATAACTCTTAAAAACATAGACTAATACACTGACGTACTCAAGTCATCTATTTATACTAGTGTTTTTGCAGGAGAATTTCCCCGATGCCTTTGAATGTGCATATTATACCGCTGTAAAAGGGTATACAGGGAAGATAAAAATCACTATAGGCCTATTTCACGTCTATCCTCTATAGCTAAGGTCTTTGAAAAAGCTCTGAAAATCGAATTATGCAGTTTCTAGAAAGCAGAAGAAAAAGAGCAAGACCGCTCTACTGAAGACGCTCTACTAGAATTCTGCTCTTTATTTATCAAGAGTTGGACAATAAAATACAATTGCGCTGGTCTTTTTGTAGACGTAACCAAAGCTTTTGACACGATAGATCATGCTATTTTAATAATAAATGTATGATGCGGTTTCGCGATTTGTACATAAGTGGTTTCAATCATACCTTTCTGAAAGGGACAATGCGTCAGAGTTTGCGGAAAGCTGGGGAGACTAATCCAATCACGAGAGGGGTTTCGCAAGGCTCCGTGCTCGGTCCCAGCTATTTTAATGTTATATTTGTTCAATTTTGGATATGCCCTTCTTGGGGGAGTCACTGATTCGCAGATGATCTTGCGATGGCCTATAGTTCTCCTAACACTTTGATCTGATAAGTAGTACAAACCATGATGTACATCTCACTGAGAACTTGGTTTGCCAAAACGATAAGCTCGTCGCTAGCAATAAGACCAAACTCATGAGTTTTAGTCTAATAGTAAAAAAAGCCCACCGGATGTAGTATTGTCATTCTGCGATTTGCGGCGATTTGCGTTACATGACAATATGTGCCAAGTTTTTCAGTCCGCGGTACTTCGCCTCGCTTGTGGCTGTAGTAAGTACGTGAGCTTCACGATAGACTATGTTGATGAATTTCAGTATCACTGGGTGTACGTTGTTAACGAATCTGAGCTGGTGTAACCATATATCCGTCTAAAAAAATATCTTCAATCTCTTGCGTTCGTCTTTATCATCTCAGAACTTCGGTTCCAACATATCTTCTCAAAATAGTTTAGTTATGCGGTCTTCATATCTAAATTTAAATACGGAATCAGCTGCTGGGGTGGCGCCACCCTTAACACAACCAGCCGGTACTAGATGCAAAGTATGCTGTGCTCGAAAATCTCTAATGTTAACCGTGACTGCATCACATCGAGAGAACTTTGTAGAAGTCTAGGGATCTCCAGTCAGGACATGTATTATTTCAAAGTTTTAAAAATTTTTTTATTATATGTGGCTACTGCAAAGTATGAGGTCCGGAAGCCATATAACCTGAGGACAAACTCACAAACTAGAGTCGTTGATACCTCGACAGAACCACACAGTTCAAGCAAGTTTTTTCAACAGTTGTTCGCGAAACTCGTCAATATACTTCCCACTGAAATACGTACTTACGAATCTCGGCAATTTACAAAAGGTGTGTAAGTCCTCCTCTAGCCTCGCCAC
>JARSSU010043951.1:0-48292 GCA_029619165.1 Eurosta solidaginis
ATTGTTTTAGATAATTCGCCAATGTGTGAAGGTACAATAAGAACAAACTGAATAAATAAAACAAACAATGCGCAACAATAACACACAATTTGGTTTTGTCAGCAACCAATGCTAATGCTCGTAAATATTGCCAACAACCGCCAAGGCAACGAAGTTTTGGCCTCTCAACCTACAGAAGTGGTAAAAAATATGCGTCGTCGTTACATATTTTAACGATAAGGTATATGACATGGAAGCTAGGGATATCCTTACGACTTAGGAGCTTCGAAGAACATCTTGGAGCCCCAATAGAGAAGGAGGGTTGACGCAAGGATGTGGAAATGGCAGAACCTACTATGCACGTGTATGCACGGTTCCAAATTAACGGAAGGAGTCAAGTCTGCTATTCACTGTGTTCGATTCAGAAATAAGTCGATATTAAATGCTGCCAGATCACTGCAGTGTCATTCAGGCGGACACTGATTCCGTGAAGAAAGCAGCGCATTACTTTATCAAGATCCTGGAATGTAAGGAACCATTACAGAGACATTGCTCAGGCCGATGAGTGAGGGTGCAGCTCTCAATGACATCTCAATCAGTTTGGGAAAAATCAAAAGGAGACAGTAGTTGCATATAATCGATCAAACAGGAAATGCGTGAAAGGCAGCACGGGCTGCAAAACTTCTAAGATCTTTTTCAAATTCTATGGCGTTAGACTTACAGAGTTGCTTATATCTTTAAAAGAGAAGACTTAAAGGGCCCATTACTGATGCTTAGCATAGACTTGACTTGATTTGGAGTAAACTTGACAGCTTAGCCACGATTATACTCCACTTAGCGCATACAATATGTCATCATAATCAATAAATGTCAATTTGTATGACAAAATGTCAAAATGAAATGGAAACAAACAAATGGTATCTCAAAATGTAAACGTCACTTAGAACTTACATAGAAAATCGAAATTCAACAGATTTCCAAGTCAATTTAAGTGTTGCTAAGTTTTGGGTAATCAGTAACATGCAGTGTTCATGTAAGTGACAGTTCTCAAGTCAAGTCTATGCTAAGTATCATAATGGGTCCTTAAGGCTCACTATGGGCACACTAACTAGACACTGCCTTTTGGCGTCACATGCTTATAAGGCCCCGTTGAAAACAGCAGATATAGGAAGGCCGAGCTGCTAGAAGAAGTGGTTGAGCACGTTCTATATTCGTGTCCTGTGCTGGCCAAGTCAAAGCTTCAGCTACAAGGGTTGGCAGAGTTGTCATATCTCGAAGCAGCTTTAACATAGGTTCTAGAAAATTTCTTTTTTCTTTCATTTTTTGTCGTCAAACAAATTCTGAAAACAATATGGACTCATTCAATCTTTTGATGTCTTTATGGACCGGATTAACTCAACCTAACCTTAGGACAACCATTTATTCAAATATACTCGTATTGTGTTGAATAAAATTCAAGGGACGGCTTAGCTTCGCCAAAATAAGTACAATCCTAATACACACATACTTAGAAAGTTTGCATCAATGCGAATTTAGTAGTAAAAGTGTGCTGGCAACTGTAAAATACATCGCGCTCAAAATGCTATCCACATTTTGTTAGTTGACCGCAGCACCTGCAAATCCATTGGTGAAAACTCGCTCATAGCGCCTTGTCGCTGTAGATTTTGCTTTAAAAACCAGGATAAATTGTGCTGCTGAAAGTAACAAAAGTTCTAACTGCACACTAAAACATACAAATGTATTCGCACATACATCTTATGTCTACGGCATATAACAGTAACTTGAACTGAAAATGGTAAAACTTAAAGCGCCTTAAATAAATTTTATGATATATTCGTACTGCTTCTACTTTGCTCTGCTTTGATTGTTTATTTCTTTTCGTGTTTATGTACGTACGGTACGGCGTTTATTTATTTGCATAAACTACTGTCGAGGCCCTCTTCATTCCTCGCCTCCACATAGAATATCCACGGCAACTTACTGTCTAGAATAACTCCTAGATATTTTTGTAAATAGTTTCTCCTTCAGGATAACTTCTCTCAATTAAGGACAAGTCCAATTTGGGACCTTGTATCTCTTCCTAGTTCTGTTGGTAAGCCCTTTAGTAGATGTACAAGAATGTATATCCCGAAGCGCCCAGTTCATCAAACAGCTAATTTTTAGAAGGCAATTTTCAGTTATGACGACGGCAACGTCATTTGCATACGCCGAAAGTTTGACAGCACACTATTGGAGCCGCCTGAGTCGTTGGTTGATAACCAGCGCCCACAACAGAGTTGATAATATCCCACTCGACGACGATCCCCTGAACACTATTTTGGTGACCTTCAACAGCCTCCACTTCCAAGTAATCTTCCTGCAATTTAGCATGCAGGCGATCCATCTCTACCTAGGGTCGTATGTAATTCAAATTAAGATAGACATTGTTCAAACACCGGCAACATCTAAAAAGACTCCTAAGGTGTACTCCATGTATCGAAAGGCTATCTATATGTTTATAGCCGTCCTTTTCAGTGCCGTGTCTACCGAGTTGCTTCTGATGTACGCATGTTTTGTTGTGGAGAAAAAATTTGTATCTATGTTGAACTTTATATACACACCTATTAATCCCTCAAGGGTTTTGAGCAGAAATGATGTTAAGCTAATGGGCCTGTAATCTTTGGGAGACATATGACTTATCCTCTCTGATTTTAACAGGAAAATGACATGACTAGGCGAACTCTTCGGTACTGAAATTTTGCAATGAAGCTCTCTTAGTTCTGTGAATTTAACGCTTGTATATCCTCAAGGGATTTCTTTACCTGTTCTTGCATGCTGTGCTTACATGACCTTTGCCAGCTTTCTTTTCTTCTACCTGTCATCAAAGAAAACTCAGTTCCTTACTTCACCATGACCACCTTGCTTGTGTGCTTATTAGATTTCGTCACTCCTTTAATGGTGGAAATCTCCTCGGTTTACCACAGTTCTGTATCTAAATGTTTCTGAAGTTTGGTTCAGTTCGTTGGCCCATGGTTTCTGAAGGTTCCTCAATACTCCACCCTTTTTTGGAGAACACTGAAGCTAATATGCGCTTTGTCTGAAAAAGATGACTGAAGGACGTTACGCAATGTAATATCAAGAACATTGATGGATGTTGGACCAACACATGAAGGCACACTACCCTTGTTGGCTATTTGTAAATTGTTTTGTAAAAAATAAAGAATATGACCAACCGCCCTTTGCGGCTGTCCTTTTTGACTAGCATCTTGCCCGCCCTGGTATCGCCTCCGCATTATGGGCCATATAGCAGGATGACAGGATAAACGTTTAATTATTCTTCTCTCTCCACGTCCACTACTGCGAGTCCACCTTGGTAGTTTTAGTAGGCAGCATATATGAGTGTAGCTGCTTCCGCGCTAGCTGAGATCAGGAAACTTTACTCCCAATGCGAGCCATGACTTCTGAATCAACGCCACGTCAAACGAACTTTTCTCAAAGGGTAAGAGTAGTTCGCTTTAAGCCAATTTACTGATGTTTATCTGTATAACTCGCAGCATGATTGTGCTTTTTTGCCCCTTTATCACCTTCGTCGTGACGCACTCGTCCTTCTCTTACTGTTTTGGTTTAAGGCTTTCGAGGTCCTCCTTAAGCTCGCTAAATTCTTGCATGTTAGGATTATTATCCTCGGAACTTTTCTGTGTTGGCGGTTTATCGGTGACACTTGGAAAATCATTTGGCTGCTTTTTGCTTCCAACACCCTATTATGCACATTTACCATCCTCCCTTGTCCCTTGTGTAAAAGCTTTCGAGATCCCTCTCGAACTCACCCGCTTTCAGCGTGTTAGGATAATTATCTTTGGGACTACTTTTCCTGAGTCGCAAATAAATTCTACCTGCGCCTCAGAACATTTTACCAAGTTGCGTGCACAACATACACCCTCCTTCCATACATTAAAGACATCATTTTATTGATAGCGTTGAAATTCTCCACTTAGTGCTCAATTGATGGACAAAATTAGAGATTTTGGATAACCTTAGCTCTAAACATAGCCTCAAGTTGAACTCAAGTGTGAAATGTTTATTGGTATTCTGTTCATATGTACATTCTGCCTAGGGCTGAAAGCTTGTCGTTTCAAATACATTGTTTACAGGTGATAAATTTTTAAAGTCAACAAAGTTTTGCCGCTCCAAATTCACATGCCCCACCACTTTGAAATAGGAAATTTGTTGTCTAAGAACAAATACGTAAGAAAGCTAATATCTAGTTTCTTTCAAAATAGTCGAAAGGTTTCTGGTGTCGTCTATGCATTCAATTCAAATAAAAGATTTTGTGTATTTTGAGTTTCAAGTTAACTTTTTTAATTAACTTAAAGTCGAAGTGTTATCAAAATAACCTTTCCCCAAAGCCCAAACTTTAGCACGCAAATATTTATAATATACCAGGTGTATGCATTCCGTGGCACAATTGTGCTATCATTGCGTATGCGAACATGAATGGGCTGAAACGCTCACTGTACCAGCTACTGGAAAACCATTGTACGATAACAGCCCACTCCTTTCACGTAAGGCTGTACAGTGGACAAAATATGTTGCACGATATGATTCAAACACTTAGTAGGGACGATAGCCCTTACTTATTCATGGTCAAAAGAGTCTTCTTGCGCCCTTTACCATAGGACAGCTAAACCAACCTTGATAACTCACATTTCAGAAGCGTCTATTTGGCGTGTATTGGTCCTACCTATGAGCAGTGCTCTCGCGGAATTTAAAAGAGCATTTTTTTTTGGAAGGGTGGGGGCGATCGTACCCCTTTCGGCTAGCTCTACAGTTGCCTACAATATCCCTTGTCCAGATACCCACTGAAACGGAAGTGCTAAGCCCATCTCATTGGGAGATCTGTGCTTCTATTTACCAATGTTATTTTTATAATGATAAGGACACTCTCCGATGGTCTTGGGGAGTGTTATCAATTTCGATAATCCTCTGTCCGATACAGATCCTGTACGTTCCATTAACAAGCATCATCCGACTAGCCCGACCATCCACATGACCACATTGAACTCTTCAGTCCATCCCGCTAGGAACTTGGGATCGCCCGAGCCGCGCCTGCCAAATATATGTATGATTCATGCATATTAGTAACAGAATTTGTCTCGGAAGCTATGAATTGCGCTTGTCATGCCTTTGAATCCCTCTATTTTCCAATCTAAAAATTATATTTTCACTTAGCTCTATGTTGGTCCTTTTGTGAGCAATCAGTTTGTGTATAAACTCAACTAGTCAAGTGTCTATTTGCAAGCCCTTCAGAGCCAAAGTTATCCTTTCTGGAAGAACGTTATTGAAGGCACCTACTTTATTCAGTAGTGTGTATTCCTTGAGGTTGAGGGACGTATAAATGATATAAATCAAGGAATGCAGAGCCTTTACTTAGGCATATTGAGCTTGCAAAAGAAGCTAAATCGGTCTTCCTAAAGTTTCTAGATGCAAAGGAAATTGGTTTATAGGTCTTAAATCATTCGATTTAGAATGAGAGGCATTTTGTATGAAATAACTTTAGTTTCGCTTAGTAATACGAAAAAAAAATACTTGGCGCGATTTACCTTCGAAGAGATTCAAGTCGAGCTTCACTTCCAATATTCTTGGTGCTCCTTTTAATTTCCCTTCAAAAATGGACAGGACAGAGCCTACGTGTTTTATGCTGACTCTGAATGGCAGCTGCAAGGTGGATGAGTTTTTACTGAGAAGCTTTTCATGGCGGAATTACCCTCGGAGTGTTTTCCAAATCACTGCCAAGGGGCGACACCGCTTAGAAAAACAGTTTTAGAATTAAAGCTATGGCAGGTATCTGAAAAATGCTACATATTCTATACTAAATTAGGAAATTATTTCAATTAAAAAAATAAAAAAAAATAAATAAACAATAATCACCATACAAATCATTGTTATAGGATTCGAGCCTGAAACCCATTATCAATTAGCCGATAAAACAAAAACGATAGGAGTTAAAAAAATCTTTTTTGGAACTTAGAATAGTTTTGTCAAGTGCTTAAGACCAGAAGGTGACTCTGATATGAAAAAGCTAAGATATTTGTGGTCTGAGATGCAGTGCTCATTTAAAATCTTCCTAGAAAAAATAAAGTAGCTGAGAGTGGCAGTCACCGAAGTGATGTCAAAGTGAAGTAGTTTTCGGTTTCTTGTATTAATAGTGAGGCCATTTATACCCCAACTTACACATACTTAGATTTTTGCCTAATAAATTTTTATAAAATTACTCATCTTGTTCATTTGTGTCAGAGCTACTTCACCAGGAAAGTTCGGCGTTTGCATCGCCGCGGGCACTAGAACGGCCTTCCATGGGTCGCTATATATCATGAGCTATTTGATTTGAATGAAAGCAATAAATGGAGGTTAAAGTCATGCAAATTTTTCTTAAATATATTGTCCGGTTCTCATCCATCAGTACTATGCACATTAACTAACTAATTCTAGTCAGCTAGCGGTAGTTTCGATGGACTTTCCCCTAACGTGATAGTCGTTGACGTTGCGATAAAAGCTGCTAAGTTCACTTTCTATTCAAAACGGCTTTTGGCAGTGTGACAAGATTTTGCAGGGATGTGGATGGAAAACGTTTTGGCGCATGGCGCTTACTCGAAATAAAATTATGCAAATCTGTTAAGTCCGTGCTAACAACAAATAAGATCACTAGTCACCGAAATGATAGAGCGATACAAAATACGTAAAGAAAGCTAAGCAGTAAAGAACTTTTGGCACACGAAACTGTCTAGTTTAGAAAAAATACTCGGGTTTTCATTCAGTCCACAAAAATTCAATATTTCATTTAATGAGTTAGCTTAAAATGACACTTCCTTACAAAATTTGACAATTTATACGACACAATGTTTTGTGCTATTCCTATATGAAATAATTACTTCATATTCTTCATTAATTATCTAATATAAGTCGTATAAAAATGTAAGAAACGAACTGGTTTCGAACATGGAAACAATTTTACACCGCTTAAGAAATAGAACGAAAAGTTATAGTCGAAAGGTTTTTAAACGGTTTTATTTAGGTTGACTTGACAGGCTACACGGCCGACCGAGCAGCGCGAATTTTGTAATTAAAATTTAAGTTACTTCCCGATAAGCCACAAGCTTGAAACTTGGAATATAGTTCAGAACCCGATGAAAATGCAATAAAATGAAAAAAATCGCCGCTAAGTGGCGCAAGGATCGAGATATTCACAAAAATCGTATTTGTGGTCCGATTTCGCTCATATTTGGAACACATAATACATGCAGAAAAGAAAGCGACCTATGAAACAATTCTTCGCTAGGTAGCGCAAGGATCGAGATATTCACAAAATCGTATTTGTGGTCGCGCGAATTTTGTAATTCAAATTTAACTAACTTGCCGATAAGCTACAAGCTTGAAACTTGGAATATAGTTCAGAACCCGATGAGAATGCAATAATAAGAAAAAAATCGCCGCTAGGTGGCGCAAGGATCGAGATATTCACAAAAATCGTATTTGTGGTCCGATTTCGCTCATATTTGGAAATCATATTTGACATACAGAAATAGAAACCGCTTTAGTAAAAAAAATTCACGCTAGGTGTCGCAAAAATTGAGTTATTCAAAAAACTCGTACTTGTCTGTCCGATTTGGCTCTTTGAACAAATATTATATACAGTCCGGTAGAAGTGACATCAAAATACTTTGGAGCACATAAATTCAAATTTTGCTAGTGAAATTTCAGTATAATAAAATAAATAAAAAAAATTTTACTTAAACGGTTTTATTGAAAGCAATACTTACATGAAGTAATAATAATATTAAAAAATAGAAAATAATTAGGAAGGTCCTAGGTACTAGTCATCACACTCCTCATCAATCGAGGGTGGTAATCACACAATTAAATAAAAGCGTTGGACGCGTAAAATTTCTATTGATAGTCATAAGAAAGACCAACTGAACCTTAATCAGGTTATGCTACGCCTCACATTTTCAGAAATTTCACGCGCCCAACGCTTTTATTTAATTGTCTGATCACCACCCTAGGAATGATGAGGAAAGTGATGACTTGTACCTAGGACCTACCTAATTATTTTCTATCTTTTAGTATTATTACTATTTAATGTAATTATTATTTTCGATAAAACCGTTTAACTTAAAAAATTTTTTTAAATTATTTTATTTTTCCTTATATCAGCTTAATCAAGCTGAAACTACCAGATAGTACCATAGCTCCACCTTCGAATATTTAGAATCCCGTTGTTTTCCTTGATCTGCTGCTAATGAGATGTTTATGAACATATTTACATACTTTATATAAAAGTAGGCGTGGTCCTTAAACAATCTCGTTCATTTTTACTGCTATAAGGAAAGTATATATTCCGAATTTTATTACGATATGTAAATTTTTCTTCGAGTCATGGTTCCCAAGCATAGAAAATACTTAGTAAAAAGGGACAGCGCCACGCCCATTTTAAAAAAGTGTTTTCAAATTTTTATCACGAGTCTCAATATCAGTACATACATAAAATTTTAACATTCTAGGTGTATTATTTACAAAATAATCAGGTTTTTTGTATTTTCCAAAATGTTTTATATATAAAAAGTGAGCGTGGATGTTGTTCAAGTTCACTCATTTTCAATGCCAAACTGTTCTGGGTCCAGATAAGCTCGCGTACTAAATTTGGTGAAAATATCTCAATATTTGCTGAAATTATCGTGTTAACGGATGGGCAGACGGACATGGCTTAATCAAATTTTTCTTCGATGCTAATGGTTTTGATATATGCAAGTCTATATATATCTTGATTCCCTTATACCTGTGCAACCAACCGTTATGTTACCAAAGTTAATATACTCTATGTACAAAGCACGCTGAGTATAGAAATACAACAAATCACGTTCTTCATTCTCCAAAATTTTTGTATATATGAAATATGTGAATTGCTTAAGGTATCATAAAAACTGAGCCTTTTGAAATCTATTGATTTATGAGAGTGACATATTACGTATTGGTGTCGGCATCCACATCCCATACACATGATTGGTAAAAAAAAACATTTATACCAATTGTCTAAAATCAAATGTAATTATAATGGCTTACTTATCTCTAGTATGGATTCAATACTGCTCATAAATTGCCTCAGGATGAATAGCTATGACGTAAAATAGTGAATGAGTTCACAATTTTATAAAGTTATAAATGCTCGCATGATGAGTTTATAATGGCACATAAACTATTTGGGATTTTTGATTGTTTTTATAATTACAGGTACATATATACATATTTACTATATGCATGTGTCAGTATATTAAAGATAATATCTAAACATAGGAAACCCATCACACATCTTCGGTCCCATGGAAGCTCAACACAGCTCGTTAAGGAGAGCTCTGGACTTTGCTGGGACGTGCGAATATTTTTTGCAAAGTTATATTATTTTAATCAGTATCGGAAACTTTAGGGGGTAAATTAAAGTTTAAACATTCGTTTGATTTGTTATGAAAATTTCTATATTCTTTATTCTAGCAATTTTTTTATTGAATAAAGTCATAAACAAATTTTACAGTGCAAAATGAAAATGTTCAGTGTTCGTCTGACTTTCTCATGTAGATCTGGTACGTTCCGCAAACAAAGCACAATTAAGGTACTAGCTCGGCCTTCTCGGGAACGATTAATATGACCACATTAAACCTTTTAGGCCATACCGCCCTCCCCACCCTGGAACTAGTGGTCGCCAGAACCCCTCCTGCTAAATAGGTGTATGATACATTCATATTTGTAACAGGATTCCCCTCGCGTAGATGAGGTTGACAATTGGGTTGCGGAAGATTTGAAGCTATAAAGCTTTGTATTTCGCTTATTAACCCTTGAATCCCTTTTTAACATCGTGATATTTCTTTACGAGTCTATTGTTTAAAAAAATTAACAGTGCAAAGGATATAGAAAATTGTATCAGGGACAAAATTAATATTTAACTTTTTATGTTCCACCTATGGTTCCCGATATATGGATTAAAATAGATATCAATATGTTTTTTGGAAAAAATATTTGACGGGCCTAGCAAATATGAACCTTAACGAGCTGTTTTAGTTTTCTAGGCGGACAACGAGCTGTGTTTGTCTTCCATAAAAGATCTAGAAAAAAATGCAAACACGTCAGGTTTCGATTCCAAAACGTATTAGGTGTTTATATAGGGTATTTTCAAATATTTTGTGACGAGCCGTAGACAGTTTAAGACCTATCTAAGGAAGATGCAGTCCAGGGACCAGACCTGTAAAGAAAAAGTACCAGTACAAGTACAAGTATCAGTACCTCAGTACTTCGAAAAATTAGTACAAGTATAAGTATCGAGGTACTTGTACTTGAATTGTTGAAGTACAAGTAAAGTACTTGTAAGTACTTTCGAAGTACTTTGATAAGTATTGAACTGTTTTGAAGCGGATCAACCAGCACCCTTACGATCACCTAACTTTGACGAAATGGCTGAAGAAGAGTTTTACGGTGATTTAATGATACATCAACAGATTTCAATATGCTTCAGAGTTATCCTCTTATGAAGGACATATCACTCAAAATGAATACGTCCTCAGATTCCTCCGACCCAGTAGAGCGTTTATTTTCCTTAGCAGGCACAGTTTATAGTCCTAGAAAGCAATCAATGACTGGCTTTTCGTTTCAAGAGCTAGCACTAATGAAGGCAAATACAAAACTACTTTAATATTTTTAGCTGTTGTACAATTTATACCTATTTAATATGTTGTTTTACTTCTTGTTGCTTTCTAATATGAATTTCACTCATATTTTGATTTTCCATTTATGAATCAAACTGATATATTTTATCAGAAAAAGTACTTTCGTGTACTTGCAAGTATTTCGTAAGTATATCTACTTGTACTTTCGGATTCGAAGTACAAGTACTGTAGTACTTATACTTTGTACTTAGATTTGAAGTACGTGAGTACTTGTACTTATTTGGTACTAGTACAAGTATGTACTCAGTACTTTACAGGTCTGCCAGCGACTGATAAAAAGGCACGACGTGGACTGTATTGCAGATGGTAGGTGGAATGATTGTAGAATGGCTTAGAACAATCTTTGATGGCTGAATAAAACTGAACCACGTGCCGCAATTCTGGAGAATGGCTCGAGTAGTCTTCATAACGAAAGCGTGAAGAACAAGTAATCTGCACCCGAAAGACTACAGGCCTATTAGTTTGACATCTCTGCTCAAAACCCTAGATAGATTAATAGATATAGGAATAAAACCCAACGGAATATGCGTAAGGCATTATTCTCTTCAGCAAAACATGATTACACCAAACGCAAGTGACTTGATAATACATTGCGTAGGATGGTCATGAATGTAAAAAAGCCCTGGAATAGCATAAAAATGCCATAAGTGTTGTTCTGGACATTGGCGAGGCCTTCAACAATGTTTTGGGGGTGAACAATCATCGACAGTCTAAAGAATATCCGGCCTTAACAAATTGGATCGGCTCCACGTTAAGCTGCAGAATAATCACGTCACAATGGCGTCAATGCGAGGCCACAAAATCTGCAAACATAGGATTACTGCAGTGTGGAGTATTATCACTAACGCTGATCATAAGCCAATTGCTTAGGCGTTTCGAAGAGGACCAGTCAAACTCACAGCACACGCAGATGTTATTTCAGTCATCATACGCGGCAGATATCTACCAACAATCAGCTCTGTGATGGATCAGGCGCTTCGAGATGTACATGCGTGGGGATATGAAGTCCGGTTAATCGCTTACGCAAAAAAAACCGACCTAGTATAAAATATTTGGAAATAGCTTAGAGGTGTAATTCTATAAGAAAAATACAGCACAATATATCTAGGAATTATACTAGACAGTAAGTTGTCATGGAAACTCCAACTCGATGAGAGAGCGAATAGAGCCTCGTTGACATTGTATGCATGCAAGAAGAGGCTAGGTTCTACTTGGGTCCTATCGCCCAAACTCTCACATTGGGTATTCGCGGCAATTTCCAAGCTCATAATTAACTATGGGTTCCTAGAATGGTGGGCAGCCACAAAAAAAGGACGTTCACCAAAAAACTTGACGGGTGTGCAGATTATCAATTATTAGCATAACGGAATCCCTTGAAGCTACCCGACGTTGCTTGCTATAATGCACATCCCACGTTTAGACCTAATGCCCAAAAATATAGCGCTAGCAACTCCAAGAAGTCTTAAAGCCACGGGCAGCTTGAGTGCAGGTCATGTGGCCACAGCATTTACCCGATATAAAGTGTAGGGCAAACGGAATATTTTGTCCCGCGCCTGAGCTTTGAAAAAGATTTGGGGGCCCCAATTGAGCCGGAGGGTTAAGCCCAGAATGCAGAAATTAAGAAACATACTTTACACATGCATACCGATAGTTCCAAATTAACGAAAGGGTTCGGATATGCTGTTTACTTTGTCAATTCAGAAATAAGTAGATCCTAAAGGCTGACAGATCACTATAGTGTCTTTCAAGCGAATCATGTAGCCGTGAAGAAAGCAGCAGAAATTCTAGAGGAATTGTGCTTAAGCTGAAGTCGCGTTAATATATAGATTGCTAGTCAGGCGGCGTTTGAAGCAATAATTTCACGCAGTATTTCAACAAGAAATGTACTGGAGTGCAAAGCATCATCGAAGATACTAAGCTCGGGCCGGACCGTATATCTATACTGGGCTCCCGATTCTAAAAAGCTAAACTAAATTACGAGCTCCCTCACAGAAGTTTTATTACCTAGGATATTAGTGAGTAGGGTTGCCATCTCACCTTAACTATCAGTGCTTTGCACCCGTATTACGTTTTACGATCTGTGCTCGAACTAATTTTTTAAATCACAATAACTCAGAAATTATGGCTCAAATTAATGGCTTGTGCAAAATAGCGACAAATAGTGCTGGTTAGATCCAAGGTTTATTTAGCTTGACTTGACAGGCTGGCCGGAACGAATTTGGTAATTGAAATTTAAGTAACTTCCCGATAAGATGCAAGCTTGAAACTTGGAATATACTTCAGAACCCGATGACAATGCAATAATAAGAATAATTTGTGGTCCGATTTGGTTCATACTTGGAATACATAATACATACGTGAATAGAAAGCGACCTAGGAAAAAAATCGCCTCTAGGTGGCTCTAGGATCGAGATATTCAAAAAAATCGTATTTGTATTTCGATTGGGCTCATAATTGGACTACACAATACATACAAGAATAGAAAGAGACCTATGAAAAGAATCACTGCTAGGTGGCGCAAGGATCGAAATATTCAAAAAAATCATATTTGTGGTCCGATTTGACTCATATTTTGCACAAATATTACATACAGTCCGGTAGAAGTGACATCAAGCTATTTTGGAGTTCTATGAAGGACAAGCATACGTGGCGTAGATTCGAGTAAAGTCTTTGGAAGGACTATGTGTTGAGGACTTAAATTGTAACGAATTATCAGAAAAGAGTCCTTGTAATAATGAGTCACTAAGTGAACTAATTAGAATGAGAAATAATAGGCAATTAAATAAAGCATTGGACGCGTCAAATTTCTATAGATAGTCATAAGTAAGACCAACTGAACCTTAATCAAGTTATGTTACGCCTCACATTTTTGGAAATTTCACGCGCCCAACGCTTTTATTTTATTGTCTGATCAACGCCCTAGATTGATGAGGAGTGTGATGACTAGTACCTAGGACCTTCCTAATTATTTTCTATTTTTTAATATTATTATTACTTCATGTAAATATTGTTTTCAATAAAGCCGTTTAACTTAAAAACGTTTTTTTAATTATTTTATTTTTAGAAATAGTTAGACAGTTGCATAGTTATCGTTTGAGTAAAAATGGTTTTCAGTCACTGATCACAACACGTTACAAACCAATAGTCCCCGAATCAAGTGACGCTACAACTAACACACAAATTCTTAGGTAAATTTTCCTAAAAGGGGTTCAGCACTTAGCAGATGCCACCATATAAAAAGTTGTATACAAAAAGTTTAAAGAGATATGAGAAATGTTGTCACCCTTAGCTCAGGCTAGCCCACCCTGATAATAATATCAAACAAGTACCTTTCATGAACGGGACTTAAAAATAATCTTATCCCATTCGTAATATACAAATAATCGGCTGTAAAAGATATGAAATACATAGTGAATAGATGTACATACCGAAGCGATTTTCAAGATAAATATAAAAAGGACGGGACTGTTTTCGGCTGTACCGAAGACTTCATACCTTTCATGAATGGGGCTGAACAATAACCTTATCCCGTTCGTAATCTCCAAATAATCGGATGTATAAGATAAGAAATATATAGTGAACAGATGTACATACCTAAACGATTTTTAAGATAAATTAATATATAAAGAACACGTGTCACAGGTTTGAGGCAAATGGACTCCTAAACTACTGACCCGATTTTGAATATATTTTCTACCCCGTGCGTAGTTTGATCTAACTTGAAATATAGGATAGGTTTTATCTCAGTTTATAGTCGCAATATTATTTTATTGGAATTTTTTTTATTTGTTTATACGTAATATTAAAATGTTACGTATATACACCGGCACTCATATTTTCAGGTGGTGCGGATATACTTCCGTTTAATTGCTTGGTGTTTAATTAAACAACGTGCTTATCAATAAAAAATATTACAACGTACGATATCAAGTATAGCACATCACCAGGCCCGCTGAGAGGGGGAAGGGGCCCGTGATTTAGAGGTACTATTACATTTTTTTAATACAGGAGAGTTTTCAGTTGTTCCATGTGCAATTTTTAAGCCGAATTTCAAAAGCAACGAAAATCTGCATTTCGTTTTAATATTATAGTGAAGTGTGAAAAATAAAAATCTATATATATAAAAAGAAAGGCTAAAATGTGTGTTAGTTGGTCGCCGCTGTTTGAAGAGATGCGTCGGTCGATTTTGTTCAAAATTTCACACAAGTTGCGTAAACCTCACTTACCTCACTGGTTACTACAGGTACAGGGTCTCGAGATATAGGCCAAAACGTGGGCCAGTGAATGCCTAGACAGTGTTTAGACAGGTTTAACACACGCTTTGGTAGAGAGTAATATATTACCCAGAGACGGAATGGGACTGGGATTAGGACTAGGATTGGGACTGAGATTCGGAGTGGGACTGGGACTGAGACTCGGAGTGGGACTGGGACTGGGACTCGGAGTGGGACTGGAACTGGGACTGGAATAAAATACATACCACTCTCTGGGACAGACAATAAGGGATGCAGAAGAATGAGAAGGAATTGAGAGAAGAGAAAAGAGAGAAGGGGAAGGAGATTGGGAAAGAGATAGAATGAGGCGAAGATGGAGATAGATGAAGCGAAAAAGACGGAGGGAGTAGTGAATAAAAGGATTAGGAAAAAGTGAAGAGGGGGTAGGGCAGAGTCAGACGGAAAACGCTTATTAAAATGTATGCATATAGGCCAAATTTAGGGCAGGACAACGTCTGCCGGTTCTTCTAGTATAAAATAAAAAATGGCAAAAAACCACCTTATCTGAACGATCGGTTGTATGGGGTATATATTATACATAGCTCCGATCGAAATGATTTGTACAGGAAATCATCTATGATATATTAGAATAAATATCACCAAGTTTAACGTTTTTATATTGGAAATTAAGGGAGAAATGGCCAAAAATCTTTCTATCTGAACGATCGGTTGTATGGGATATAACTATATATAGCTTCGATCAAAGTGATTTTTTCAGGATATCTTCTATGATATATTAGAATATATATCACCGAGTTTCACGTTTATACAAAATCGTCTTATCTGAACGATCGGTTGTATGGAGGATATATGTTATAGTGGTCCGATCCTACCGGATCCGACAAATGTCTAATATAATACAAAAATAAATCCTTGTGCCAAATTTCATTGAGATATCTCAAAATTTGAGGGACTAATTTGCTTTCAAACAGGCAGTCGGACGGACGGACGGACAGACGGGCATGGCTATATGAACCCAGTTCGTTGTCCTGATCAATTCGGTATACTTAATGGTGGGTCTATCTTCTATATTTCTCAACGTTACAAACATCGGACCAAAGTTAATATACCGTTTCATGTTCATGAAAGGTATACAAATTGGAAGGTACTTTGTGTGAGGATGCAAAGTTTCACGTTTTGTGTGGTGTGCATGAAATAGCTATGACATTGAATCACTTATCTCAACAATATATGCCGTAAGTATTTGATGAAATCTTAAGCTTCTAACTGTTAAAATTGTGTAGAAATTGCGAATAGTTTCTTATCTGAACAATCGGTTGTAGGGGACATATGCCATATATACGACCGATCTCATCCATTTTTTCAGACGACAATATGTGCAATATACGAAAGCATATGATGAAGTTTGAAGCTTCAATCTGATAAATTGAGGAAGATATGACAAAAATCATCTTTTCTGAAAAATCGGTTGTATGGGGGATGTATGCTAAATGTCTAAATATACCCGTTCACCAAACAAACAGACAAACGGGCATGGCTATATCAACTCAGCTCTTCTGCTAATCATTTCGGTATACTTATTAGTGGGTCTATCTCTTCTTTTTTTAACGACATACAATTTTGAGATTCGTGACAAACTTAATATACCATTTCATTTTCATGAAAGGTATAAAAATCTTTCAATTGGGTGTTTCGTAAACTTAAATGAAATTGTTGAAACTTTTTAAACAATTTTCTAAATTACCTGCTTAACAATAAATTTCAATATTTTTCAAAACAATTACATACCGCAATTACCCCACTACTCGCTTTTGTTTCATAACCACACATAACATAAAAACACCTTGAATGGTACCGACTTCACATTGCCGACACTCAAACGCAGTGTTTCCAGAATGCAATTTAGTTATTTAGTTCTCCTTTATCTCATTCCTTGTTGTCGTTTGCACGATATTATTGCTAATAAATCTGTTCAACATATAATCGTTTTGTTGGTATTTGTTTAAGTTACCGAAAATCACGCATTTGTGTTGTTTGTATTAAGTTTGATATCTTCGCATACAAGTTTGTCTGTTGTTAACAGCTGTTATAAAAGCTTCAAATGCCTGAAATGTTATGCGCTTAGTAAGTAGACGTGCGTGTGTGTGTGTGCGTTGTTAAGCTAACACGCAGCAAAGCTGCACGCACAATAATAAAATAAAACAAGTAAGGAAGGCTAAGTTCGGGTGTAACCGAACATTACATACTCAGTTGAGAGCTATGGAGACAAAATAAGGAAAATCACCATGTAGGAAAATGAACCTAGGGTAACCTTGGAATGTGGTTGTATGACATGTGTATCAAATGGAAGGTATTAAAGAGTATTTTAAGAGAGAGTAGGCCATAGTTCTATGGATGGACGCCATTTAGGAATATCGCCATAAAGGTGGACCAGGGCTGACTCTAGAATTGTTTGTACGATATGGGTATCAAATGAAAGGTGTTACTGAGCATTTTACGAGGGAGTGGGCCTTAGGTCTATCGGTGGACGCCCTTTCGAGATATCGCCATTAAGGTGGACCAGGGGTGACTCTAGAATGTGTTTGTACGATATGGGTATCAAATGAAAGGTGGTAATGAGTATTTTAAAAGGGAATGGGCTTTAGTTCTATAGGTGAACGCCTTTTCGAGAAATCGCCATAAAGGTGGACCAGGGGTGACTCTAGAATATGTTTGTACGATATGGGTATCAAAGGAAAGCTGTTAATGAGTATTTTGAAAAGGAGTGATCCTTAGTCCATAGGTGGCCGCCGTTTCGAGATATCGCCATAAAGGTGGACCAGGGGTGTCTCTAGAATGTGTTTGTACGATATGGGAATCAAATGAAAGGTGTTACTGAGCATTTTAAGAGGGAGTGGGCATTAGGTCTATAGGTGGACGCCTTTTCGAGATATTGCCATTAGGGTGGGCCAGGGGTGACTCTAGAATGTTTGTACGATATGGGTATAAAACGAAAAGTGTTACTGAGCATTTTAAGAGGGAGTGGGCAATAGGTCTATAGGTGGACGCCTTTTCGAAATGTCGCCATTAGGGTGGGCCAGGGGTGACTCTAGAATGTGTTTGTATGATATGGGTATCAAATGAAAGATGGTAATGAGTATCTTAAAAGGGAGTAATCCTTAGTTCTATAGGTGGACGCCTTTTCGATATATCGCCATAAAGGTGGACCAAGGGTGACTCTAGAATGTTTGTACGATATGGGTATCAAACGAAAGGTGTTACTGAGCATTTTAAGAGGGAGTGGGCATTAGGTCTATAAGTGGACGCCTTTTCGAGATATCGTCATTAGGGTGGGCCAGGGGTGACTCTAGAATGTGTTTGTACGATATGGGTATCAAACGAAAGGTGTTACTGAGCATTTTAAGAGGGAGTGGGCATTAGGTCTATAGGTGGACGTCTTTTCGAGATATCGCCATTAGTGTGGGCCAGGGGTGACTCTATAATGTTTGTGCGATATGGGTATCAAACGAAAGGTGTTACTGAGCATTTTAAGAGGGAGTGGGCATTAGGTCTATAGGTGGACGCCTTTTCGAGATATCGCCATTAGGGTGGGCCAGGGGTGACTCTAGAATGTGTTTGTATGATATGGGTATCAAATGAAAGGTGGTAATGAGTATTTTAAAAGGGAGTAATCCTTAGTTCTATATGTGGACGCCTTTTCGAGATATCGCCATAAAGGTGGACCAAGGGTGACTCTAGAATGTTTGTACGATATGGGTATCGAACGAAAGGTGTTACTGAGCATTTTAAGAGGGAGTGGGCATTAGGTCTATAGGTGGACGCCTTTTCGAGATATCGCCATTAGGGTGGGCCAGGGGGACTCTAGAATGTTTGTACGATATGGGTATCAAACGAAATGTGTTACTGAGCATTTTAAGAGGGAGTGGGCATTAGGTCTATAGGTGGACGCCTTTTCGAGATATCGCCATTAGGGTGGGCCAGAGGTGACTCTAGAATGTTTGTACGATATGGGTATCAAACGAAAGGTGTTACTGAGCATTTTAAGAGGGAGTGGGCATTAGGTCTATAGGTGGACGCCTTTTCGAGATATCGCCATTAGGGTGGGCCAGGGGGACTCTAGAATGTTTGTACGATATGGGTATCAAACGAAATGTGTTACTGAGCATTTTAAGAGGGAGTGGGCATTAGGTCTATAGGTGGCGCCTTTTCGAGACATCGCCAATAGGGTGGGCCAGGGGTGACTCTAGAATGTTTGTACGATATGGGTATCAAACGAAAGGTGTTACTGAGCATTTTAAGAGGGAGTGGGCATTAGGTCTATAGGTGGACGCCTTTTCGAGATATCGCCATAAAGGTGGACCAAGGGTGACTCTAGAATGTTTGTACGATATGGGTATCAAACGAAAGGTGTGACTGAGCATTTTAAGAGGGAGTGGGCATTAGGTCTATAGGTGGACGCCTTTTCGAGATATCGCCATTAGGGTGGGCCAGGGGGACTCTAGAATGTTTGTACGATATGGGTATCAAACGAAATGTGTTACTGAGCATTTTAAGAGGGAGTGGGCATTAGGTCTATAGGTGGCCTTTTCGAGACATCGCCAATAGGGTGGGCCAGGGGTGACTCTAGAATGTTTGTACGATATGGGTATCAAACGAAAGGTGTTACTGAGCATTTTAAGAGGGAGTGGACATTAGGTCTATAGGTGGACGCCTTTTCGAGATATCGCCATTAGGGTGGGCCAGAGGTGACTCTAGAATGTTTGTACGATATGGGTATCAAACGAAAGGTGTTACTGAGCATTTTAAGAGGGAGTGGGCATTAGGTCTATAGGTGGACGCCTTTTCGAGATATCGCCATTAGGGTGGGCCAGGGGTGACTCTAGAATGTGTTTGTACGATATGGATATCAAATTAAAGGTATTAATAAGGGTTTTAAAAGCGAGTGGCCCTTAGATGTATATGTGAAGGTGTTCTCGCGATATCGACCAAAATGTGGACCAGGTGATCCAGAAAATCATCTGTCGGGTACTGCTAATTTATTTATATATGCAATACCACTAACAGTATTCCTGCCAAGATTCCAAGGGCTGTTGATTTTGCCTTGTAGAACTTTTTCATTTTCTTCTACTTAATATGGTAGGTGTCACACCCATTTTACAAAATTTTTTCCAAAGTTATATTTTGCGTCAATAAACCAATCCAGTTACCATGTTTCATCCCTTTTTTCGTATTTGGTATAGAATTATGGCATTTTTTTCATTTTTCGTAATTTTCGATATCGATAAAGTGGGCGTGGTTATGGTCGGATTTCGGCTATTTTTTATACCGAGATAAAGTGAGTTCAGATAAGTAGGTGGGCTAAGTTTAGTAAAGATATATCGGTTTTTGCTCAAGTTATTGTGTTAACAGCCGAGCGGAAGGACAGACGGTGGACTGTGTATAAAAACTGGGCGTGGCTTCCACCGATTTCGGCCATTTTCACAGAGAACAGTTACCGTCATAGAATCCATGTACCTACCAAATTTGAGAAGGATTGGTAAATTTTTGTTCGACTTATGGCATTAAAAGTATTCTAGACAAACTAAATGAAAATGGGCGGAGCCACGCCCATTTTGAAATTTTCTTTTATTTTTGTATTTTGTTGCATCATATCATTACAGGAGTTGAATTTTGACTTAATTTACTTATATACAGTAAAGATATTAAATTTTTTGTTAAAATTTGAATTAAAAAATTTTTTTTTAAAAAGTGGGCGTGTTCTTCATCCAATTTTGCTAATTTTTATTTAGCACATATATAGTAATAGTAGTAGCGTTCCTGCCAAATTTCATCATGATATCTTCAACGACTGCCAAATTACAGCTTGCTAAACTTTTAAATTACCTTCTTGTAAAAGTGGGCGGTGCCACGCCCATTGTCCAAAATCTTACTAATTTTCTATTCTGCGTCATAACGTCAACCCATCTGCCAAGTTTCATCGCTTTAATTGCCTTTGGCAATGAATTATCGCATTTTTTCGGTTTTTCGAAATTTTCGATATCGAAAAAGTGGGCGTGGTTATAGTCCGATATCGTTCATTTTAAATAGCGATCTGAGATGAGTGCCCAGGAATCTACATACCAAATTTCATCAAGATAGCTCAAAATTTACTCAAGTTATCGTGTTAACGGACGGACGGACGGCACGGACATGGCTCAATCAAATTTTTTTTCGATCCTGATTATTTTGATATATGGAAGTCTATATCTATCTCGATTCCTTTATATATGTACAACCAACCGTTATCCAATCAAACTTAATATACTCTGTGAGCTCTGCTCAACTGAGTATAAAAACAAGTAAGGAAGGCTAAGTTCAGGTGTAACCGAACATTACATACTCAGCTGAGAGCTTTGGAGACAAAATAAAGGAAAATCACCATGTAGGAATATTAACTTAGGGTAACCCTGGAATATGTTTGTATGACATGGGTATCAAATGGAAGGTATTAAAGAGTATTTTAAAAGGGAGTGGGCCATAGTTCTATAGGTGGAAGCCATTTCGGGATATCGCCATAAAGGTGGACCAGGGGTGACTCCAGAATGTGTTTTTACGATATGGGAATGAAATGAAAGGTGTTAATAAGTATTTAAAAAGGGAGTGGGCATTGGTTATATAGGTGGACGCCTTTACGAGATATTGCCATAAAGGTGGACCAGGGGTGATTCTAGAATGTGTTTTTACGATATGGGAATCAAATGAAAGGTGTTAATGGGTATTTTAAAAGGTAGTGGGCCTTAGTTCTGTAGGTCGCCGTCTTTTCGAGATATCGCCATAAGGGTGGACCAAGGGTGACTCTATAATGTGTTTTTACGATATGGGTATCAAATGAAAGGTGTTAATGAGTATTTTTAAAGGGAGTGAGCCTTAGTTCTATAGGTGGACGCCTCTTCGAGATATCGCCATAAGAGTGGACCAGTTACTCTAGAATTTCTTTCTACGATATGGGTATCAAATGAAAGGTATTAATGAGGGTTTTAAAAGAGAGTGGCACTTAGTTTTATATGTGAAGGCCTTTTCGAGATATCGAACAAAATGTGGACCAGGGTGACCCAGAACATCATATGTAGGGTACCGCTAATTTATTTATATATGTAAAACCACGAACAGTATTCCTGCCAAGATTTCAAGGGTTTTTTATTTCGCCCTGCAGAACTTTTTCATTTTATTCTACTTAATATGGTAGGTGTCACACCCATACAAAGTTTTTTCTAAAGTTATATTTTGCATCAAAAAATCAATCCAATTACAATGCTTCATCCCTTTTTTCATATTTGGTATAGAATTATGGCTTTTTATCTTTTTTCGTAATTTTCGTTATCGAGAAAGTGGGCGTGGTCATAGTCGGATTTGGGCCATTTTTTATACCAAGATAAAGTGAGTTCAGATAAGTACGTGAACTGGGTTTAGTGAAGATATATCGATTTTTGCTCAAGTTGTTGTATTATGAGCCGAGCGGAAGGACAGACGGTCGCCTGTGTATAAAAACTGGGCGTGACTTCGACCGATTTCGCCCATTTTTACAGAAAACAGTTATCGTCATAGAATCTATCCCCACCAAATTTCACAAGGATTGGTTAATTTTTGTTCGACATATGGCATTAAACTTATTCTAGAAAAATTAAATGAAAAAGGGCGGACCAACGCCGATTTTGAAATTTTCTGTTATTTTGTATTTTGTTGCACCATATCATTACTGTAGTTGAATGTTGACATAATTTACTTATATACTGTAAAGATCTTCAATGTTTTGTTATAATTTGACTTAAACATTTTTTTTTAAAGTGGGCGTCTTCGTCATTCCAATTTTGCTAATTTTTTAATTTATTTAATAATTTGGGAAAAATTTAAACAACGTGACATCAGGACGGACAAGGCGACAGCTGATTATACCTTGTAAATCTCTTCAAAACAACTGTCGCCTTTTCCGTCCTGATGTCACGTTGTTTAAATTTTTCCCAAATTATTAAATAAATTATAAAATTTAAAATTGCTTCAAATAAATGTTTTTATTCATTTAAAGAAAAAAGCAATACGGGCAATTGCAAATTTTTATTTGGCACACATATAGTAATAGGAGTAACGTTCCTGCCAAATTTTATCATTATATCTTCAACGACTGCCAAATTACGGCTTGGAAAACTTTCAAATTACCTTCTTTCAAAAGTAGGCGGTGCCGCACACATTGTCCAAAATTTTACTAATTTTATATTCTACGTCGTAAAGTAAACCACCCAACTAAATTTCATCGCTTTTTAATGAATTATCGCACTTTTCGGGTTTTTCAAAAATTTCGATATCGAAAAAGTGGGCGTGGTTTTAGTCCGTTCATTTTAAATAGCGGTCTGAGATGAGTGCCCAGGAACCTACGGACCAAATTTCATCAAGACACCTCAAAATTTACTCAAGTTATCGTGTTTACGGACGGACGGACGGCCGGGCATGGCTAAATAAATTACTTTTTTCGTCCAGATCGTTTTGATATATAGAATTCTATATCTATCTCGATTAGTTAATGCCGTTACGGATTACCGTTATGCGAACAAAGTTAATATACTCTGTGTGCTCTGCTCAGCTGAGTATAAAAAACAAATAAATACTGCAAATGTACATACAGGTAAACTTGTAAGATTGTGAGTGGGTATTTGCTTTGGCTTGTGGAAGCGAACAATTCCATTACAGAGACGCCGCTACGTGATTTGCTATTTTAAAGCCCTAATTATTATCTTTTTACATATTGGTTATACGAGATCATCATCATTTATTAGAATTTCATATTTCAACGTTTATTTTACCCAATGTAAGAAATAACGTATTTAATTTTAAATAAAATGAGACTACTCACTCAAACTCGCAGTTTCTTCGTAACCATAAAATGGTGAAAAAAATGCATTGCATATTATTAAATTACACTAATGCAACATATTTTAGTAGGCCTTCAGAGACGTTCAAAACTTGGACCCCTTAGGTTGTGTTAGGTTATTTTTGCTGTCCCTAGAAAGATCGTGGGGCACACTTAGGCCAGTTGACCCATTGTGGTTCACTGAGAAGCTAATTCTTGATGTTACCTCTTTCTGAAACACGCTTCAGATGCTCGGCAGTTAAATTCTTAAGAGAAATGAGATATCTGTTGAGTAGATACAACTGCTCATACTGCCATTAAGTTTGCTAAGTTGGAGCCATCCAAGAACACTGCCGTGAATTCAGGGTACGCAAATGAGGTATTATTCCGTAGGTGTCAATCTGGGTTTCTGATAAAGAATTTGTTGCCTAGAGGTAGTAGTAAAATCTATATCATATAACACAGGTCTATTGACGCGTTAAAAACCACAAAGGGTTTTGTGCATGTAAAGATTAGGGTTCTGATATAAGCATTGCGGCTGAGCGCTGACTGCCATTTCTTTCGAGTGCCGGTCATCAGAGTTCGCGCCCTATCGCGTTTAGATGCGGTGGTTTGAGTGACGGCATTATGTAGCGCCTGGTGAAAAGAGTAAGTTCAGGCATCATAGGATTCATTCTTTGACCGCTTTTATGGGAGCGATTGTTTACGCAATGTTTGCGGCTGCTTTTAGAGTATTTTCATCGGCGTCCAGTCCTTTCTAACTTCAATAAAAATGTGTTCACTGTTAGATTCCATATTAGAGAGTTGAGAGTTTCTCCATGGAGCATGCCCCTAGACGCATTTCCCAGACACTATATTATAGTTCATCCTCATATGCCTTTTTCTATTTAAATGATGATGGCATGGAGTGTTATATCGAAATATAAGTATTTTGGAGTACGTGAGTTTAGAATTGGAAATGTTTCTTAAGTACGTGTTGTTCCTGATGTGCACATCCATCAGTCTTTCCAGGGGTTTGAGAAGAAAGGGCGTAAGGGTATAGGGCGAAGGCATAAGGCCATGTGTGAAGCTCGTCCGATTTTGGGTATGAAGAATATCTCTGCCTCGGTCCGCCTTCTTGGATTATAATATAAGAATCTATCGAAGACCAGAAATGCCACTTTTTTTTATTATATCGATATCATCGATCGAACTGAAAAAAGTGGAACAAATTGGTTTTGAGTCCAAGTGAGGACAAAACAAAGTACCCGCAGCACATTTTCGTTTCGGCAACCAAGCCATTGTTCGCCTCCATACTTTCGAAATATTAAAAAATTTCATTCTTTGGGAATCAGCACTACCACAAACAACAACGTCAGCTTTGAAATACAGCGAAGGATCACTCTTGCCAAATAAATATTAGTTTGCACTAGGTGGGCAATTGACAAGTAAAGTCCTCTCCCGGCACACGAAAGTCATGCACTACACCTCAAATATAGTAGCAGTTCCCGCTATATGGTCCAGAAGCATGGATCATGACAACATCAGATACACTGGCTAGGCCCATGTTATGCAAATTATAGATGATTCTCCGGCTAAGAAATATTTGTATCGGAACTCGCAGGTAGCAAGGGAAGAGAGCGGCACCTCTCCGCTGGAAGGACCAGGGAGAAAACGATTTGAATTTTTTTTGGTGTAACCAATCGACATAACCGTAACGATTTAAACGGGTTAAACGCCAATTAATTAAGTAACTTATACATAAAAGGGGGACTTATTTAACCTTATAAATGCCTTAAAAAGTGTGTAAACGTATAAATTTATCTAGTGCGTAAACGAACTGTCAAATTTTGTATGAAAAATCATTTACACAATTTGTATAAATATACGCGCACATTTCAGCGGTAAAACTCAAAGGAATGAAACCATGCAAACATAATGCCGTCCTTTTCAACAGAAATCTCCGACATCAGCAAGTCATTTACAAGAATTTCTTAGTAAAGATATTTTACTTTTGATTTTTCACTTAATCTTGGCAGTTTTTAATTTGTTTAACAATCAAAAATTTTTTGGCAATAATACAGCTGATCGACAATTAAGTTTATTAAGAATATTACTAGGCGCGTTCATATAACAGCGTGTGTAAATGGATATAATTTTACGCCTTTAAATTTATATGCTTTAATGAGTCCCTCTAAAGAATACAAAAAAGTTTATATTAGGCTATCATGTTACAACTCTTTCCACATCCAAAGCTCAAAGGATAGCTCCCCGTGTAAACACAAAACAAAAAACTTTTTTGATTTTCTTCATATGTGACCCCGGTCTATGAAAAGGTGGCTTATGACTCAAAAAAGAATTGCGAGAAACAGCTGTGAACAGCTGTTTTTTGTTTTTTTTTAGTCATAAGCCACCTTTTCATAGACCGGGTCACATCTATCAACATTATTTTTGTATCGATGAATAACTTTGATCACAAAATCCATGAAACTTAGAATTTGCATTTTGAAAATTTGGAGAAATGTTTTAAAAGGTTAACAGAAAAATATATTTCAAGCAGAACTGCTTCCACAAATTGCACCCAATTGGGGGATGAAACCTAAGTTTACGTTTCGCTAGCATATTCAAATACGTGTCCATAATAACTGCGTTTGTATATCTATTTACAATTATATCTCAATTGAGAACACCTATGCATACATATTTTTATTTTTTTATTTATGTATATAAAACGTGATCTGGATAAATATGTTTTTTGGTTTCGCGCCAAAATTTAACACCTCCACCACTACTCATTAAATTTAACGTTGCTTATCTTCGTACATACATACATTCGTAAATAAGACAAATAATGCTGGTATTTACGTATTTGCTTTTATCTATTGTAATGAAAAAAGATTAGATGCAGCAGCTTCTGAATTTTTATCTTTTATAAAACTAGAAGCTTTGCTAATTTTGTTTTGCAATTCAGTTACAGGTTAAGGTATACTATCATCTCTAAGCCGATGCTAAGCAGTTACTTGTATGCACATCAATAATTCAATCATTATGTCTACACATATGTACGTACACGCAGCAGAGAAGCAACGCACAACCACATGCATATATCTGAGATACTCCCGAAAATATGCAATGGTTGTGCAAGTGTTGCTCACACATACAAGCGCATGGGGTTTAAGAGAAGCTATAAAATCATGCAACTGTAGTTACAGCTGAGTAATTTTATAGCCGATAACTAGCTAGTAAGTTCTGGAAATAGAAAAGCCTAGAAATATGCGACGAGGAAACCAGAGAGTATAAAAGGCAGCAACAGTAGAGGCACGACAATCAGTTTGATTTAAGACGCTATCTGGCGAGCAATAGCAGTGTTATTGAGAAGTACTTTAATAAAGGCCATTTTGCATTATTGAATAGTGGAGTTATTTATTCAACAGTTTAGTGATTCGAACGTTAGCAGAAGGTTCCAAATAAGAGGAATTGCACTAAAATCGTTACAATATAAAATAAAAATAATAGGTAGGTACTTTGTGTGAGGATGCAAAGTTCACGTTTTTGTGGTCTACATGTAAAAACTATCACCACGGATCACTTATTTCGACAATATATGACGTAAGTGTAAGTATTTGATGAAATTTGAAGCTTCTAGCCGTAAATAAGGGGGCAAAAATTACAGTTTATAATAAATAATAAATAAATAAATCTTATAAATGAAGTCGCTAAATGCCATGTACGCACATAACTCACACAGAATGCTCCGATGTTAAAACTGTTTTTTGCATTTGAAAGCTTAGCTACGCGAGATAGTATAGTTAATATAATTTGAAGGTATTTGTTATAGGGGCGTGGCAAATTGCCCAGATGTAGTAAAAATCATAAAATTTTTGTTTACACAGCTATAACTCATAAACGTATGGATGGATTTAAAAAATTCTACTTTTCGGGTAAAACTTTGAAATATTTACCTTCGATCTGCATCAAAAAAAATACTTGATTCCTTTCTTATATCAGCCAAATTGTTTAACCAAAGTAACATTTTTACCAAAAAATGCGTGTGTGTGGTTGTTCGCTGTGAACTGTGCGCGCTAATTGCTTTTGAGTGAGGCATGAAGCGACACATACATACGTACATACAGGCCCGACGAGAGAGATTTCCACCGTTTCCGGGGTTTCTCAGGGGGCCCGCGATTTAGAGCTACTAAGAAATTTTTTTTAATTCAGGAGAGTCTTTAGCAACGGATATTGATAATGATTTTTGCCTGGGCTTCAGGAGACAATAAAAACATCAAACAAAAATGTGTTTCTCAGGGGGCTCGCGACTTAGAGGTACAGAGCATTTTATTTAATTCAGGAGAGTCTTTAGTTGTTCCATGTGCAAATTTTAAGCCGAATTTCAAAAGCAACGAATATTGATAATGATTTTTTGCCTGGACCTGAGGAGACAATAAAAACACGAAACAAAAATGTATGTTTACATGAATCCGAAATCGTAAAGTTTTCGTGGCGACACTGATGAATGTTCATTTTCAAAAAGTCTCCCAACAATACCACAAACTCTGTATCAAAGTCCAGATTATTTAAACGACTTCGATATCGGTACCATGAATAATGAGTTTTTGCGATCTGAAGAAGTCAACGAAATAATTCGTGGAGGTCATCAAAAGTGTCCTGTTATTTTTTCCACGTGATTGTCATGACGAGGCAATGGAGAGAAAGGAAAGCGTGACTGGTTAGTTTGGAGTGCCAGTAGCAATGCTTTTTATTGCCTACCATGTCGTCTGTTAAGCACCAATACTTTAAATCGACCTTAAATTGTTTTCCTGGTGGATATTCGAAATTCCAGGCATGGAAGAAGCTATACGATAAACTGTCATCACACGAAAATACTCAAGATCACATTAAATGTTATATTCAATGGCGATCGTTACAAAATGTAATTCACAAGGAGGCTACGATTGATACACTTATCAATGAACAGCTAATCTGTGAAACTCAAAAGTGGAAAGAAATTTTATATAGAATTTTGGACACTATTTTATTTTTGGGTGAAAGAGGCCTAGCTTTCAAAGGCTATTTGGTCATCTAAGAGCTAATAAGCCATTATGATCCGATACTTAGAGATCATTTGGAGAAAGTTATGAGCTCACAACAGCAGCACAAATTTTTATAAGTTCACTATCTTTCCCCAGACATTCAGAACGAGTTTATAGAAATTTGTGCAAAGCATGTGAGGGAAACTAAATTAGATCAAGGCAAGAAAGCTAATTATTTTGCTATTGTCGTTGATGCTATGCCTGATGCTAGTCACGTTGACTACGTTTATTTTGCGCTAACTCCATTCAATTCGAAAGCAACAAATTTTAAAATTCAAGAACGGTTTTTGGCTTTCGTGGATCGTAACCAAAAAACTGGTCAGGAAATCGCTGATCTAATTTGCCATACTCTAGGTAAATATGAAATCCCATTAAAAGATGGTCGTGCACAAGGGTACGATAACGACGCCAATGTGAAAGAAGCTTACAACGGAGCACTACGTCACATTATCGACAAAAACTCGAATGCTGATACTCGCCTTGTACAACCCACAGTCTCAATTTATGTGGTGTTGATGCTGCAGAATATTGTGCGGCGGCAATTACTTTCTTCGAAGTTGTACAAAAATGTTTTACTATTTTCAGCAGCACTCCACAACGATGCGACATCCTCAAAAAAAATGTACCCAGCTTTCTTCATAGTATTTCAGACAAAAGCCAAATTTGACTGCGCAAACATACGGAGATGTTACCGGCATTCTCAAGTACATCAACAAGTTCGAATATACCTTGCTGTCCTCAATTTGGTTCAAAATAGTGACTACCATTAATGAAAGAAACGTGGTCCTCGAAGCTAGAGATGCCACCATAGATGTTGAGGTCCGACAACTAGATGCCTCATTAGCTGATTTGAAGTTGATCAGGAACCAATGGGAAACAATTTTAAACGAAAGAAAAACAGTTGCTAATAAATTGAACATCTCGCCAAAGTTTTCGGACATTCGAAAGAGAAAAAGACGTTTTGAAGATAATGGAAATGAGATGATTATGGATGATCCAGAGTCTGATTTTAAAAACAATACATTCTCGGTGATCTTCGATTCGGTAATCACTGGCATTACTGAACGATTTGCAGCTATGAGAAATTTAAACGAGACGTTTTCCTTTTTGTGACAATTAGAAGACATGGATGAAACTACGGTTCGGGCGAGCGCAGCAAAATTTGTCGAAAAATACAATTCGGACGTTTCTCAAAGCTTAAAATGTGAAATAATTCGCTTGAAACACATTTACGAAGCAAATTTTGATAAAGGTCGTCATCATTGGAATTGCTAAATGCCATCTACATATGTTTAGAATCTGTATACGATTTTCCCCAACATCTGTGTTGCTTTATGCATCTTTTGCCCTGTCACTGTAGCTAGTGCAGAACGTTCATTCAGCGTCCTTTCAAGAATCAAAAATTTTCATAGATCGTGTTCATCTCAGGAGCGAGTTTCAGGACTTGCCACGATTTGTGCTGAATCCGTTTTGGCAAGACAGTTAAATTTTGATATTATTATAAAAAGTTTGCAGGGAAAAAAGCAAGGAAAGCCACTCTTTGATATCCGAACTTTCTATATTGAATAATTAAAATTTATAATCATCATTAAATTTATCAGAAATGTATTAAAATGTTACCAAATAACTAGAACAGATTATTTGAAAGAATATGTGGCTGCTAAAAGAGAGTTTTATTTCTACGTTACAATAAAACAGTATAAACAGTAAATATTCTGTTTTAATTTTATTTTCAGCTCTTAGTCCAAAAATCATTTAGTTGATGTGGGAAACATTTTTTTATGTAATTCATCAATAATGATTCATGAATGAGACGTCATTAATTCAAATTAATCAAATGTATTAGTGTTTTTTTATAGGGGGGCCCCGGGCTCGGATTTTCTCTCTACGGCCTTGGCAACCATGCAAACATAATGCCGTCCTTTTCATCAGAAATCTCCAACATCAGCAAAGAATTTCTTAGTAAAGATGTCTTTGTTTTGATTTTCCACTTAATCTTGCCATTTTTTAATTTGTTTAACAATCAAACATTTTTTTGGCAATAATACAGCTGATCGACAATTAAGTTTATTAAGAATATTACTAGGTGCGTTCATATAACAGCGTGTGTAAATGGATATAATTTTACACCTTATAAATTTATATGCTTTAATGAGTACCTCTAAAGAATACAAAAAAGTTTTATATTAGGCTATCATGTTTACAACTCTTTCCACATCCAAAGCTCAAAGGATAGCTCCCCGTGTAAACACAAAACAAAAAACTTGTTTGATTTTCTTCATATGTGACCCGGTCTATGAAAAGGTGGCTTATGAACCAAAAAAGAAATTGCGAGAAACAGCTGTTAACAGCTGTTTTTTTTTCTTTTGAGTCATAAGCCACCTTTTCGTAGACCGGGTCACATCTATCAACATTATTTTTGTATCGATAAGCAATTTTGATCACAAGATCCATGAAACTTAGAAATTGCATTATGCAAATTTGGAGAAATGTTTTAAAAGGTTAACAGAAAAATATATTTCAAGCAGAACTGCTTCCACAAATTGCACCCAATTGGGGGATGAAACCTAAGTTTACGTTTCGCTAGCATATTCAAATACGTGTACATAATAACTGCGTTTGTATATCTATTTACAGTTATATCTCAATTGAGAACACCTATGCATACATATTTTTATTTTTTTATTTATGTATATAAAACGTGATCTGGATAAATATGTTTTTTGGTTTCGCGCCAAAATTTAACACCTCCACCACTACTCATTCTTTGAAGTTAAATTTAACGTTGCTTATCTTCGTACATACATACATTCGTAAATAAGACAAATAATGCTGGTATTTACGTAATTGCTTTTATCTATTGTAATGAAAAAGGATTAGACGCAGCAGCTTCTGAATTTTTTATCTTTTATAAAAACTAGAAGCTTTGCTAATTTTGTTATGCAATTCAGTTACAGAAAAGGGAAGTGAGAAAAAATACTAAGATAAACTTAAACAAGTAAGAACTGGAATGTCTTCGGCTGTGCCTGTGACTTCATACCTTTCACGAATGGGGTTGAACAATAATTTTATCCCATTTATAATATCAAAATAATCGGCTGTATAAAATATGAAATATATAGTGAACAGATATACATACCTAAGCGATTTTTAAGATAAATATAAAATATATAATAAAAAATAGGTAGGTAGTTTGTGTGAGGATGCAAACTTTCACGTTTTTTGTGGTCTACATTTAAAAACTATGACCACGAATCACTTATTTCGACAACATATGACGCAAGCGTAAGTATTTGATGAAATTTGAAGCTTCTAGCCATAAATAAGGGGGCAAAAATTACAGTTTATATGGGGTATATAATATATAATATATATAACATATGCTATATACGTAAATATTTGGTGAAATTTAAAGCCTCTGACTGTTAAAATGGGGTAGTAATAATGAAAAGCTTATTATCTGAAGAATCGGTTGTTGGGAATATATTGTAGCATTATGCATGGTGCCCCCTTATGTCAATAGGTTTGTAGCACTATGCATTACGCTCTACTAAGCCAATGCACTTTCTATGCAGACCACACACACGGTCATATTGCATTCACATTACAATATCGACCTAAATACATTACGTTTACCCCAACACAGCGGGAGTTCAACATCACATACTAATGCCGACAGCAAAACCTATATCCGGTTACATTTCTACTGGCGTATTGACCAATTCGTTAATAGCGGGACCGAGTGTTAATGACAATTTGTCAATGTGCCTGCCAAAATATTTCTACAGTTACAATTTCTAAAATTAGGTCGAACTAATATGCTGATAGATAGATAGATAATTAATTGACTGTTTCACAACACCTCATCCAAGCCGACATCTCTGATGAACGCTAGCAGTTCACCTGGCTTGAGGGATTTGATGTGAGAATGCTCCGGCCATGGTGAGCCCATAAACTTAGCTCTACGTCTTGAGATTGCATCACACTCCACTGGCAGGAACGGCTCAGGACCATAGGTCGTATCGTTGCTGCCTCTCTGGCCAGGCTGTCCGCCTGCTCGTTTCCCTCGACTCCCCTGTGGCCAGGAACCCAGGCCAACAGTAAATTGTATATGTTAAGAATGTATTATATTAGTGTTAGTGTAATTACGTATGTGTAAAATAGATAATTTTGTATAAAAATAAAGACATTTTTCTAATAAACTCAATGACAACTTTGCGCTACAATCAGCGGACCTCTTTTTATTACGTTTAAACATTACAATATGCTATATATACTACCGATCTCATCCATTTTTTCAGACAACAATATGTGCAATATACAAAAGCATATATTATGGTTTGAAATTTCAATCTTATAAATTGAGGAAGGTATGACAAAAATATCCTTTTCTGAAAAATGAGTTATATCAGCTCTTCATCCTGACTATTTCGGTATACTTATTGGTGGGTCTATCTCTTCTTCTTTAAGGACTTATAATTTTGAGATTCGTGACAAACTTAACATACCATTTCATTTTCATGAAAGGCATAAAAAGAGAAATTGAATACATATGTGTGTATGTAGTTTGTATTTATTATGCGTTCATTTAAGCGGTATCAGCTTAAGCTGTTTAGCTATGTTTACAATAATTTGTTTGCGTGTGCGGTAATGTAAATTTACCGAAACCAATTAAATTGCTTAGAAAATATTTAGAATGTTTTAAAGAACAATAAAAAAATTTATAAAAATTCCTTTGTTTTAATTTCAAATATATATACCCTACTAGAGTACCAGCAAACTTTGTTCTGCCCGAAATTGGTTTGCCTACATTTCAAAGTGAGCCTCGTGAAGTGAAGAGCTAAAATCACTCTCTATCCCATTGACCTCTACTTTATCTTCCATTATTCTCCTTATTCTTTCGACTCATTATACCATTTCTCTTACTCCTACTGTCGAACCCATTCCCACTCAAACCTCCACTCTGCCCCTCCTACTTTCCCTAATACCTCCACTCGTACTCCCACTAACACTTGCCTCCCAATAACACCCACTACGTGTATATGGATAACATTTTATATTTATTTTACGTTTAATAAGAATGGTGTTGTCAGAAGAGATTAAATGCTGAGCAACTTAGTAGCTATATTTTTTATTACGTGCATATACATCTGCTCTTAAATTTTGTATGGACTGCTAAGTGTCCAACTGTATCTCCACTTGTGAAATGAGTGCTTAAAAAGTTCGTACTGCCGAATTTCAGTATGTATTTTTTATCGACTTTTTTTAATATCAAAGAGTCAAATCAGCTCGTTCTAAGATCAAAATGCCTCTAATTATTATTATTTTTTAACGAGCAATTAAATGCCCTTCTATGAAAACTTTAAAGTATGCATTTGTGTGCATAACAAAAAAGTTTTACGTTTTTCAATCAATTTATTTACACATAAAAATACAAATAAAATCGCCAGAAAGGAAATTATATGAAATCGTGGAATATTTTCCAAGCAGTTCGACGTGTCTGCAAGCATTACAAGATATCAAACTTCAAATGCGCCAATGAACTGACGGTCAATCAAGTGAAACAAATAAATAAATATATATACATATATATGTTTGCATGTACGTACAGTGTTCCAGCGGAGATTGGCAAGTAGAGGTAAAATAATAAAAATATGAATATTTGAATTTCACGCTTTTACCGCGTTGACATACAAATTATCCAATTTAGAAAACGAATTGATTAGAGTTGATTAATTGAAAAGATGCTACGAGAATTTTTGCATGATTATGTAATTTCTAAATAAAAAAGAAAAAAATTATAACAAAAATTTAAAACAATTTTACTTACTTATTTACTTAATTGGCGCATAACCACTTAAACAGTGACAGTCGCTTCTTCGTACCGCAGAGTGGCGCCAATCGGTAACGCTAAGGGAGTCCATAGGCGGGTTCGTTTTTGACCTCGTTTACCATCGAACCCATCTTTTCGATTCTTTTTTTCAGTTTGGAGTAAGCAAAACTTACAACGCGTGTGCTCAGGGTGATGATATCAATACTAGGGTACCCAGCTCCTATTCGTGCTGTCAAAGGCTGCTTTAAAATCGACGAAGAGGTGAAGTATGTACGTCAATTCTTTTTTCACCTTTTTTTTCCAAGTCAATGGTGGATTTACCAGGTTAAAAGCCGCACTGATAAGGCCCAATCAGCCGATTCACGGTGGGCTTCGATCTTTCGCACAATACGCTTGACATGACCTTATATGCGATATTAAGAAGAGTTATTCCGCGATAGTTGGGGCAGTGCTGATGCATGCTCCGAACCATCTTCTCGACGTCGTATTTGAATATCTAGTGTTGTTAGATAAAAGTGTTGTGGACGTCAATCTTTTGCAAGATCTGAGCATACCGACCTGTGTTTTGCATTTAAACAACTATTGACATCCATGTTTGCACACTTTGACTAGTGTTCTTTGTCAAATCATGATCATGCGGTAAAATGTGTTTTGAGTTTTTTATGACGAAAATGATGGTTCCAGTCGGTATTTGGACCTTGCAGAATCCATGAAGGCGGTCCCTGGACAACGATCATGTCATCATTGATTGGTAACTAAGCTATAAGTTTGGTTCAGGGGCTTTTTGCTCTGGAGATAGCCAAGTAGCTTGGAAGTTTCTTCCAATCTGCGATAGAAATTAACCTTTTCCTATTGGGAACTATTATCTCGTTCAAAAATGGGCATTCCAATGCTTATTTAGGCAGCTGAAACCTTTTCAAGAAGCTTTGCGTCGACTTTCTGTGTTTCGGTAGCGGAAACGTTCCACGAAAAATCGGTTTATCACGGCCATTAACCGTATAATAATACTGCATTATATTCATAACTAAATCTCTTGCCATCGCTAACATATAGAGGTCCATAAATCGTTAATGGAACTTTCTTTTCGGATACAACAAAAGCCTCTCGTCTTATTTTGTCAGTGAGTTGTGGTGCTCGAGTTTTGATTGCGGGGAAGTGGCTATTGTTTTCAATTGTCTCTTATTTCAGTTCCAAGATATAGTATTTTAACATTTCGAAACTATGGTTGACAAGATGAGATTTCGAGACAATTTTACATAATTACCTTGCAGGATTCAAGGGGGGATAGGCGCAATACAAAGCTGCATATCTTCAAAGCTTCCGCAACCCAATTGTCACCTAAAATCTCACCTACGTGAAGGAAATTCTATTACAGATATGAATTTATCATACACATGTTTAGCAGGCGACGCGCTGGCACCCCTAGTTCCTCATGGTACTATGGGCGAGGACGGTATGGCCTAGATGGTTTAATGTGGACATATTACTCGTTCCCGAGATGGTCAGGCTAGTAACTTTATGGTGCTTTGTTACCGGAATGTACCAGATCTTTATCCGGCAAAGGACCATCAACATCGATAACACTCCCCAAAACCTTCGGGGAACGCCTTTATCATTAATACAACAACAACAACATAATGGCTTTGCAGCATACGCCGGCAAAATAACTTTGATGGCCAGCAAATGAGGTAGTAACCTTGAAGAAGCCGATGAAGCTTTTCTCATAAAGCACGAATTTGTTTTTATCATAATTTCTTCTATTGAGGCTTGACTTCCCCTTATGGGAGAGCTAGTTAGCTTAAGTCATGTCTCTGTAGCACCGGCATTTCTTCCGTGGTAACAGGTCGATAAAAAATCGATAGCCTTTCGATATGTACCAGATATCTTTCGATAAATTATCGAAAAATGTTCGATAACAAATTCATAAATTTCGATAACATATCGATAACCTTTTGATACAAATCGATAACTTGTCGATATATATTTGGTAGCATCTAGATAACTTTTCAATAAATAATCGATAACTTTTCGATAAGAAATCTGCAACTGTTTAAGAACAAACCAATAATTCGTCGATGTAAACTCTGTAACTCTTTCATAAGCTTTATTATCCATAGCAAGTTTATAACACCTCCATTTCAAATCGATAACTCGTATGTAACTCGTCTTAGGTGTATTGCACCTATAACAAACCGATATCTCATCAATACGGGTTCGGTTCTGTTCCAGTTCCAGCTCCGGTTTTGATGCCTTTCCTTTCATTTCCTTGCCTTGTTTTCCTGTCTGATTTCGCTCATATCAACTCTACACGTGTGTTGTTCCCACACTTCCTTACAGTGTAGTAACTAGACTTTCACTTACATTCTGTATTACTCCATAGAGCATTCCAACACCACACACTACGCACCTACGCTAACATATTCTGTAAAAGCCCATACAGTATACCAATACCCTATAATACGGCTGCATATACATTTCACATATAGTTATTCCCCATATGCCACATGCAAGAACTGTGCGTTCGATAACGTTTATACTTTAAGCCTTAGGATTACGTTCAAGACTTCCCCATACCGTGAGTGAAGATGTTTACACATCAAAATATACACATCACAAACCTACAATCCTTTCTTTTAAGTGACAAGTGTAACTTTGTTAGTTTGCACATGATCTTCTACACTTACCAGCCCCACTTACCAGCTTCAAGCCTTTTCCGCATCATCAGCTATGTGCGATTCTCGCCTTCTCTTAATTGGCCCAATATGATTGAAACGTCTATTTTACAACTTCGAGAAATGCGCTCTTTTAGCCAGCTTATCTCATTTTTCCTTACCACCACTTCCCATATGCGTGTGTACCCAATAAAGTTGTATACCTCTCCCTATCCAGAACCTTTCTAGGGAATTCGGATTTTTAATGTTCCTGCACTCTTTTTTTGCGGCTCTAAGAGCCCCATCGCATTCCGCGTCCGAAACAAGGAAGTATTTTTGTACGGCAACGCGTTTCTACTGTGGCCGTATGGCCTCCGCTATGCTCTTCGTCACAATGTCGCAGATGGCATGTGCAGAATGGCAAGCAGGGCAGACTTCAGGGCTATTTTAAGGCCCCCGTTAAGCTAAGCTAGCCAAGGTAGTTAATTTTTTGTGTGACTGTCCGCAAAACAAGGACTCCGTACTATATTGTGGCGAATATTAACATCTTTATGCTGTTAGTAAATAAGCACAACAGCACACACATAACCAGCAGCTTAAAAAAAAAGACATTATCTCCCCTACACATATGTAGTCATCAGCTAAGAGACGATCTTCTTACTCACACATACACACGCATATAGCTAAATAACGAAGTATGCGATACAACTGTTCCATATTCCTGAAAAGTCTAGACCTTTGAATATTGGAGTTATTTAATAATTATAGGAATTTTCCAAAATTCGTTATAATATGAAGGGGTTGGCAAAAGCTGCCAATACCAAATGACAGAGAGCGGAAGTACCGACTGAAACCATTGCATTCTCTTGCATGCCTGAAATTCATTTTCCACTCCTTGCTCCAGTTAGCCAGGCACCATAACTTACAGTCTAGATCGATTTTTGGATGTTTTGTAGAAGTTTCTCCGGCATTTATATGACATAGTCAACCCTTTTATGCCTACGTTCCAGCTACCTCAAGTTGCTGAAAAATCAAGCGAAATTTCCCCCGATTTCGATTTACAATCTCTTGTAAATAATGGGTTCCAAAAGTATATCGGATATGGCAAAACTTCGAAACCGTTTCACCTTTAAGCCAATATTAGTAACTTGCGACGTTCCAAAACAAATTGTATCGTTTTTCCGTATTTGGCGATTCAATATTCAAAAACTATTCGTAAAATGGTCTAAATCACCTACCATAAGGTCGCTTATTCGTCGTATCTGATATCTTTTTAACTAAGCTTTATGACGCAAACCTCTTTCGAATTGCCTTTGTGTAAACAAATTTATTTCACCAAACATAACCCACAGTGCGTTGCATCTGCTGTATTAACGATTCGATGCACCATAACATCATCATCAGCATCAGCCAAATATCATGCACACAGACAAACATCGTCGATTGCTCGATTATGCTGCTGATTTTATTAAGTGCACTAATCAATTTAAAATATATTTATAAGCATTGCACGATACAGTTTTTTATTACTTGGGCATAACAATTTTTACTGTTAAATTGTTACAATATTCATAAATATAAATATACAATACTGCAGCAATGCCTCTTCCCCTGCCTTATACTCATTGCGCCTCAAAGCTTTGTATTCATCTTGTCAGGGCTGTCATTTACATCTATTGCAACAAATTTTGCGTTCTTCATTGATATGCATAATAAAACATACACTGAAAGAAATGGTGCTAGTAAAATCAACAAATCGGTTCTGTTGTTCTTGACTTAACGGAGATTCGGTGAAATTGATCGAATTATGGTTAATTCGACTGATTTCTTTGTCAAACGAACAAATTAGTTCAGTCATTTCAACAGAAGAGAAATTGTCACTCTTAATTTAACAAAATTCTGTAAAATTTAAAGATTCCTGGCCAATCTAACTGATTTTTCTGTTAACACAACTGATCTCACTGGTCATTTCAACAGCGATCAACAGTCAATACATGAGCAAATTTTAAAGAGAATTTTACGCTCACTGCGCTCTCTACTTTGTACTTATGACGATGGTGCCACTTGTTTAAAAAAATACCAAAATAAGAAAACCACCAAATCGAAAAAACACACAAAATGGTAAAACAACAAAAACTAGTTTTTCAGTTGTCAATACAAAACGAAAAACCCCTTTTTGAACTCAATGTGCAAAAAATTATGAGATACCGGGACACCTATCTATCGGGTACAAGTTTGCAATTTCTCGTCCAAGCGAATGCAAAATTGCGCCCTCTTGTTGCAAAAGTTTTGTTTGTACGAACAGGATTTTTCCAAAGTTGGTAACATTTTGTTCCAGATTTTACGAAATTTCACTCACGCGAACGAATTTAATAAGATGATATAAAACATCTTTTTTTAATGATGATGTTTCCGAAAACATAAAAGTTTGAGTTGTTTTGGAATCGTTTCATTTAAAGTGTTACGAAAACTAAACTTGCCGAATTACATGTAAAGTTACTCCAGTCGTGAATTACCTTCTAGCGATTTGATTCTTTACTTTTCTATAACTTACAAGTTCTATATTTAAAATTTTATGTCAAACATTTATACTAAAAGTTTTGATCGAAACAATCAAGTGTGGCACTACAAGCGAGAGAAGAAATTGAGAATGAGCTGAGCTGCAACTGCAAGAATTGAGAATCAGTTTTGTGACTACTATTTTCATTCCTATTTGCAAAGCGAAGTTCAAAACTAAAAAAATAAATAAAATTATAAAATTTGTGAAAGTGCGTTTAATAAAACAAAATAATAAAGTGTATAATGTTTAATGTGTGCCAGCATATTTGATGTAAGCCCAATTGACGTTCGGCGTTCGGTTAGTAAGTGCCACCGTGGTGGGATGGTAGCGTGCTCCGCCTGCCACACTGTATGCCCTGGGTTCGCACCCCGGGCAAAGCAACATCAAAATTTTAGAAATAAGGTTTTTCAATTAGAAGAAAATTTTTCTAAGCGGGGTCGCGCCTCGGCAGTATTTGGCAAGCGATGGATAAAAATTAACTGAAATTTCCGTTGAATTGACCAGTCATTTTATTTCAGTGAACATTCGTAGGTGCATATGGGTAATTCCACTGTCTTTTACTTTTTCTGTATTAATTTGGGCTTTTTCATATATAAAGATAATTAAAAGAAAACTTCCCAATTTGTCTTTTGTTCTTTTTATACTCAGTTGAGCAGAGCTCACAGAGTATATTAACTTTGATTGGATAACGGTTGGTTGTACAGGTATAAAGGAATCGAGATAGATATAGACTTCGATATATCAACATCATCAGTATGGAAAAAAAATTTGATTGAGCCATGTCCGTCCGTCCGTCAGTCCGTCCGTTAACACGATAACATGAGTAAATTTTGAGGTATCTTTACGAAATTTGGTATGTAGGTTTCTGGGCACTCGTCTCATATCGCTATTTAAAATGAACGATATCGGACTATAACCACGCCCACTTTTTCGATATCGAAAATTTCGAAAAATCGAAAAAGTGCGATAATTCATTACCAAAGACGGGTAATGCGATGAAACTTGGTAGGTGGGTTGAACTTATGACGCAGAATGGAAAATAAGTAAAATTTTGGACAATGGGCGTGGCACCGCCCACTTTTAAAAGAAGGTAATTTAGAGTTTTGCAAGCTGTAATTTGGCAGTCGTTGAAGACATCATGATGAAATTTGGCAGGAACTTTACTTATTTACTATATGTATGCTTAATAAAAATTAGCAAAATCGGAGAACGACCACGCCCACTTTAAAAAAAATTTTTTTAAAGTGAAATTTTTATAAAAAATTTAATATCTTTACAGTATATAAGTAAATTATGTCAACATTCAACTCCAGTAATGATATGGTGCAACCAAATACAAAAACAAAAGAAAATTTCAAAATGGGCGTGGCTCCGCCCTTTTTCATTTGATTTGTCCACGATACATTTAATGTCATAAGTCGAACAAATATTTACCAATCCTTGTGAAATTTGGTAGGTGCTTAGATTCTAGGACGGTAACTGTTTTCTGTGAAAAAGGGCGAAATCGGTTGAAGCCACGCCCAGTTTTTATACACCGTCGACCGTCTGTCCTTCCGCTCGGCCGTTAACACGATAACTTGAGCAAAAATGGATATATCTTTACTAAACTCAGTTCACATAATTATCTGAACACACTTTGTATTGGTATAAAAAATGGCCGAAATCCGACTATGACCACGCCCACTTTTTCGATATCGAAAATTACGAAAAATGAAAAAAATGCCATAATTATATACCAAATACGAAAAAAGGGATGAAACATGGTAATTGCATTGGTTTATTGACACAAAATATAACTTTAGAAAAAAACTTTGTAAAATGGGTGTGACACCTACCATATTAAGTAGAAGAAAATGAAAAAGTTCTGCAGGGCGAAATCGAAAGCCCTTGGAATCTTGGCAGAATACTGTTCGTGGTATTACATATATAAATAAATTAGCGGTACCCGACAGATGATGTTCTGGGTCACCCTGGTCGACATTTTGGTCGAAATCTCGAAAACGCCTTCACATATACAACTACCACAACTCCCTTTTAAAATTCTTATTAACACCTTTAATTTGACACCCATATTGTACAAACACATTATAGAGTCACCCCTGGTCCACCTTTATGGCGATATATCGAAAAGGCGTCCACCTATAGAACTAAGGCCCACTCCCTTTTAAATACTCATTATCACATTTCGTTTGATACCCATATGTACAAACGCATTCTAGAGTCACCCCGGTCCACTTTTATGGCGATATCCCGAAAAGGCGTCCACCTATAGAACTAAGGCCCACTCCCTTTTAAAATACTCATGAACACCTTTCATTTGATACCCATGTCGTACAAACAAATTCTAGAGTTACCCCTGGTCCACCTTTCATGGCGATATCTCGAAAATGCGTCCACCTATAGAACTAAGGCCCACTCCCTTTTAAAATACTCCTTAACACCTTTCATTTGATACCCATATCGTACAAACAAATTCTAGAGTCACCACTGGTCCACCTTTATGGCGATATCTCGAAAAGCCGTCCGCCTATAGAACTAAGACCCACTCCCATTTAAAATACTCATTAACACCTTTCATTTGATACCCATATCGTACAAACAATTCTAGAGTCACCCCTGGTCCACCTTTATGGCGTTATCTCGAAAATGCGTCCACCTATAGAACTAAGGCCCACGCCCTTTTAAAAACTCATTAACACCTTTCTTTTGATACCTTATCGTACAAACAATTCTAGAGTCACCCCTGGTCCACCTTTATGGCGATATCTCGAAAAGCCGTCCGCCTATAGAACTAAGGCCCACTCCCTTTTAAAATACTCATTATCACATTTCGTTTGATACTCATAATGTACAAACGCATTCTAGAGTCAACCCGGGTCCACCTTTATAACGATATCCCGAAAAGGCGTCCACCTATAGAACTAAGGCCCACTCCCTTTTAAAATACTCATGAACACCTTTCATTTGATACCCATGTCGTATCAAACAAATTCTAGAGTCACCCCTGGTCCACCTTCATGGCGATATCTCGAAATGCGTCCACCTATAGAACTAAGGCCCACTCCCTTTTAAAATACTCATTAACACCTTTCATTTGATACCCATATCGTACAAACAAATTCTAGAGTCACCCTGGGTCCACCTTTATGGCGTTATCTCGAAAAGGCGTCCACCTATAGAACTGAGGCCAACTCCCTTTTAAAAACTCATTAACACCTTTCATTTGACACCCATGTCGTACAAACAAATTCTAGAGTCACCCCTGGTCCACCTTTATGGCGTTATCTCGAAAATGCGTCCACCTATAGAACTAAGGCCCACTCCCTTTTAAAATACTCATTAACACCTTTCATTTGATACCCATATCGTACAAACAAATTCTAGAGTCACCCCTGGACCACCTTTATGGCGTTATCTCGAAAATGCGTCCACCTATAGAACTGAGGCCAACGCCCTTTTAAAAACCTCATTAACACCTTTCTTTGATACCCTATCGTACAAACAAATTCTAGAGTCACCCCTGGTCCACCTTTATGGCGATATCTCGAAAAGGCGTCCGCCTATAGAACTAAGGCCCACTCCCTTTTAAAATACCCATTATCATATTTCGTTTGATACTCATAATGTACAAACGCATTCTAGAGTCACCGGGTCCACCTTTATAACGATATCCCGAAAAGGCGTCCACCTATAGAACTAAGGCCCACTCCCTTTTAAAATACTCATGAACACCTTTCGTTTGATACCCATGTCGTATAAACAAATTCTAGAGTCACCCCTGGTCCACCTTCATGGCGATATCTCGAAAATGCGTCCACCTATAGAACTAAGGCCCACTCCCTTTTAAAATACTCCTTAACACCTTTCATTGATACCCATATCGTACAAACAAATTCTAGAGTCACCCTGGACCCACCTTTATGGCGTATCTCGAAAATGCGTCCACCTATAGAACTGAGGCCAACACCCTTTTAAAAACCTCATTAACACCTTTCATTTGACACCCATGTCGTACAAACAAATTCTAGAGTCACCCCTGGTCCACCTTTATGGCGTTATCTCGAAAATGCGTCCACCTATAGAACTAAGGCCCACTCCCTTTTAAAATATTCCTTAACACCTTTCATTTGATACCCATATCGTACAAACAAATTCTAGAGTCACCCCTGGACCACCTTTATGGCGTTATCTCGAAAATGCGTCCACCTATAGAACTAAGGCCCACTCCCTTTTAAAATACTCATGAACACCTTTCGTTTGATACCCATGTCGTACAAACAAATTCTAGAGTCACCCTGGTCCACCTTTATGGCGTTATCTCGAAAAGGCGTCCACCTATAGAACTAAGGCCCACTCCCTTTTAAAATACTCCTTAACACCTTTCATTTGATACCCATATCGTACAAACAAATTCTAGAGTCACCCCTGGACCACCTTTATGGCGTTATCTCGAAAATGCGTCCACCTATAGAACTGAGGCCAACGCCCTTTTAAAAACTCATTAGCACCTTTAATTTGACACCCATGTCGTACAAACAAATTCTAGAGTCACCCCTGGACCACCTTTATGGCGTTATCTCGAAAATGCGTCCACCTATAGAACTAAGGCCCACTCCCTTTTAAAATACTCATGACACCTTTCGTTGATACCCATGTCGTATAAACAAATTCTAGAGTCACCCTGGTCCACCTTCATGGCGATATCTCGAAAATGCGTCCACCTATAGAAGTAAGGCCCACTCCCTTTTAAAATACTCCTTAACACCTTTCATTTGATACCCATATCGTACAAACAAATTCTAGTGTGACCCCTGGTCTACCTTTATGGCGATATTTCGAAAAGGCGTCCACCTATAGAACTAAGGCCCACGCCCTTTTAAAATACTCATTAACACCTTTCATTTGATACCCATATCGTACAAACAAATTCTAGAGTCACCCCTGGACCACCTTTATGGCGTTATCTCGAAATGCGTCCACCTATAGAACTGAGGCCACGCCCTTTTAAAAACCTCATTAACACCTTTAATTTGACACCCATGTCGTACAAACAAATTCTAGAGTCACCCCTGGTCCACCTTTATGGCGCTATCTCGAAAATGCGTCCACCTATAGAACTGAGGCCAACGCCCTTTTAAAAAACTCATTAACACCTTTCATTTGATACCCATATCGTACAAACAACACATTCCAGGGTTACCCTAGGTTCATTTACCTACATGGTGATTTTCCCTTATTTTGTCTCCATAGCTCTCAACTGAGTATGTAATGTTCGGTTACACCCGAACTTAGCCTTCCTTACTTGTTAACTTGTTTAACAAATATTATGCCTACTCCCAATGGGATCTACCAAGCAGTTAAAATTTTTCTGAGAAGCCTGTTTTGTCAGAAATACATTTCTCGGGCTCGCTCAATAAACCACTGCCACTTGACTTGCTGAGTGAGCTATCATGCCGACAAGCTCCACATTTTTTGATTTTTCGACAGGACCGAGAGTTGACGTATATTGGAAAGATCCCACCTTATCGCTTGTTAAACTTCGTTAAAATCTATTGTTAAAGCTTCAACGTAAGTCCACATGTGCAGCGAAATATCCCCCTATATAGATCCCTGCATGTATTTATATTGAAAGCTTTCCCGGCTATGCACAGTAGGTGATCCAACGGTTGCTCTACCGGCGAAAAATTGGAGCTGCTATATATGGTATTATGGTCAAATATCATCTCAATTTCCCTGTGACCACTTAGTAGCGCAACTAATCCAAATAAATCCAGTTAATGATCTTTAGAATGACTGAATAAAAATTGTATATCTGTTGACACGATAGATTCATATTAAGCTTCCTAAAAAAAGAATCGCAACTGAAATCCCGAAGACCTTGGCCAAGACTTTTCGTGAAGATGGCTACCCTTTACTTAGATCACTACGACTACCTTCCACCACACCAATGCTCCGTATGTGGGGATGGGTTGAAACATCCATGTCACGACCTTGAACCTCAGCTGCCACCTTTAAAAAACATTTTTTTGCAATCATTGTCATTTAAACCTTAAGCCCGTTTCTTTCTAGGCTATTTACTCTGAGTTAAGTCTCCAGTTCAATTTAGGTATCCGAGACTTTTCTTTGGCTCTAGGCCAGTCACTGGTATTCCATAGCACAATTGTACCCTCTTTGCGTATGCCAAAGTGCAATCAATTCTACTTTTGGCAACCCATGCTCTATACCATTAAATAAGCTTAGCTTTAATTTGATATTTTAATCGAAGTGGTAAAGAGCATAAGTGCGCTCATTGATTGGTTAGCGCTTAGTGAAGTCCCAAATCAAGCATTACCACGTCATTTTCGTTCGCAAATCTAAACCTCTTTTCTACTGAGTTGTCTTTTGCGCTGTGATCACAGTAGTTCTCCATTTAACAACATAATCCCAGAGAATAGAAGGTGTCCTTTATTGCTACTAGCCGGACATCATTGAAGGCTTCTTCTTTTTCGAAGAATGCAGCCGGGACAAGCTGCTTGCTCGTATGCGCTGAGTTTAAATTTTGCACAAATTATGGAAGAAATTGATGCCCAAAGCTCTCATTTCAGGCGATTGGCACTCGTTATTTAATCTTTTCTTAATGCTGATCGTTTATTAGATATTGAATTCTTGGAACGGTACATCTCAAAATTTCTTCAACTTTCCGATTTCGAATATCGTGAAAATCAAAGTTTTGTTAAAAATATCAAAATCATTTGAGGTTATCGCGAATACCTTTAGCCCCATAATGGGTGGGAAGTATATTCCTCCCAACGTGCCCATATCTGATTTTCTACCAGGAAAAATATGCTCGCAATTGACCGAGACATGAGGAGCACCAATTTCTTATATATATTGTAACGAATTTATTGCAACTCCTCTTATTTGCAACCTTCTACTAACGTTCGAATCACTAAACTGTTGAATAAAAACTCCACTATTCAGTATGCAAAATGGCCTTTATTAAAGTACTTCACAATAACACTTCTACTTCTCAACAAATAGCGTGCTTAAATCAAACTGTTTCGTCGTTCTGGTGCTGCTTTTATACTTTTTATTTTTCTCATTGACATATTTCTAAGCGTTTCTATTTCTAGAATTTGCTACTTATTTACCAGCTATAACATAACTACAGATGCACGTTATAGCTTCTCATTTGCGTGCGTATATGTGAGTGATACTTCCACCGATGATTGCATACTTTTGGGAGTATCTCAGATATATGCATGTGTTTGTGCTCTCCGCTGCTTGTATGGACATATGTATAGACATAATGATTTATTGTTAATGTGCATACAAGTCACTGCTTAGTATTGGCATAGAGATGACAGTATCCCTTAGCGTTGCTAATATTCGTCAAAATATGTTACTGCATTATCATTTCGTCTTGGTTGCATAAAATACGTGGAAAAGTATTGAAACGAAATTCTGCATCACGCTGTACAAATATGGAAATGAGTTCATTTTGATAGTGGAAAATATGTATTTGTGTTATGTTTTCATATTTTGCACTAATAAGCACAAACAATTAAACCTTGAATAATACTTTATTTTGCCTGACTACTTTATCTTTCAAAAGCATGTGTCTTACAGTTGTCTGCATTGGTAATAGTGGGATATAATTAATAAACCCATATGAGTATTTACATATGTATTAAAATACCTATTAAAAGCTCAAGTCTAAAGTACTTCTGGCAGTAAAAATACGAGTAATCAAAATTCTAATTTAAATACTGGGATTGTTTTGACTATTACGAAAGTCGTAAACTAGTGGATGCCAATATTGAATTGAGTGAGGAGAAAGAACCAAACAATGGCGTTTGCGTACTTGTATGCATTAAACACTACTATATGTTGTGACAGTGTTGATCCCAGCAGGTTAGGGGGCTTAGAATATACCAGGTATGCCTGTCGTAAGAGGCGACTAAAATACCAAATTCATTCAAGGGGTTGCTAGCGCAATATATAGCTTATCCACCCAATTGTCAAACTCACCTAGCGGTGGACGAATCCTGTGTCTTTAACAGCCGAAGCTCTGGCGACCCCAAAGTCCTCTGTATCTGGATAATACTCCCCAAATCTTCGGGACCACCAATTTACTGCACACTGTCCTGGAGCAGTCTAACAGTCCTCTTGATGTATGGGTCTCCGCCTGGAAGACATTGCATGAGTCAAGAAGTCGTTACCGTTGTTTTTATAATTCTAAAACAAAGCCCTCCGGATTAAATTAGCGCTTCTCGCTTTCATGTCTTATAGCGCTTCCATCTCAGCGCATATCCACCAGCATCGAAGATTGTCGGTAATCAAAATCACGTTCCCAA